>JAVLVB010000858.1:3758-26382 GCA_032876305.1 Orestias chungarensis | reverse complement strand
CAAGAATCAGTTTATTTATATAGCGCCAATTTACAACAGGTGTCGTCTCAAGGCACTTTACAAAAAATCAATTAAAATCAAGGATACATTCTAACAAATCAATTTGAAAAAGTTTCCAATCTAAGGAACCCCAGCAGATTGCATCGAGTCATTGACTTGCAGCATTCACTCCTCTGGAATCAGCAGGCAGAAACAATAAGATGACTTATGTAAATACAAATAGCGGTTTTCAAATGATGAAGTTTTTTTTTTGCTGAAGGTGAAACTGACTCAAACCAAACTGCTTCCATCCCACAACTTACTGTTTTTTTTAACATCATGAATAAACTGATTAATGCGTAGAGCAAAGATAATTTTCCCCAGCAACAATTAGGCCTCATAACTAGACTTGGAGAATCAAGAAATCTCTAACAGAACCAGTCTGACAACATGAACTACAGCAGAAGTGTTCAAAAAGCAACACATCGTGCTTCAAGTTAAAGAAATCCAAAAACGATTAGACTCAGTTGGTAATAAGTAGGTAGGGTTAAAAAGCCATTCCTAATATAGAAACAGAACCGTGGACAATCTAAAAAGCATCAGATAATCTCCTGATCTTAAGAAAGTCATAAGCAGATCCAACAATAAGCAACTGCTCAGAATAACATCTAAAGCTTTAGTAGACTAACAAGTCTCCTGCTCATCCCTATGATTACCCTGTTCATTGGTCCAAATGTTACAGCTAGGATATATTTAGTGGAACAGAGCAGTACCACTACTATGTTGCACTGATATTGTTAATGAAAAACGAAAACAAGTCCAACTAACCTGCCCATCTGACTTATCGTTTAAGAAAAACAGAGGAAAAGAAAGATGAGAAGAAAGATGAGAAGAAGGACGAGAAGAAAGACGATAAGAAGGATGCAAAGAAGGATGATAAGAAGGATGATAAAAAAGAGCCACCGTAAGTGTCTTTGTTTAAATTCCACAACTTTGTGACTGATGTGTGTGATTTGTAGCCTTTGTGGTCTCATTGGTACGGGGCGAAAATGATGGAAAACACTGGCTTTAAACAGCTTTTATACCCTGACAAGCTGCTCTGAGGTCATTGACCACTGTGTTGAGATTACCCCGGTCAAAGTTTTCAATCAGATCTGCATAAAGACAGAAGGTGGCAGATCCAAAATGTGTTAATACTGTTGGATCTCAATGCTTCACTGAAAACTGTTAACCATGAAGTAATTACAGAAGCGGCTGAAGAGCTGGCTCGGACTCTCTGGTACAGCAGTTGACTGATTTGAGTATTACTGAAAGAGCAGGTACTTCTTTGTATCAAAAGGTAACATGGTACGTACAAGGTACCCCAAGGGTTCCATACTAGGGCCCCTCCTACATGCTCCTACCAGCACAAATCACAAGAAATACCAAGATTAGGTACCATAATTATGCAGATGATTCACAATGTAACAATTACTCTTTTTTTCCCCGTTTTATTCTCCTTCCGATTATTTAAATCACTTTGGATTGCCTTGTTGCTCAAACTGTTGCTGACTACTCAACTCATCATCACCCACCAGGAAGGAGGTTTGGATCATGGATCCCGCTACAGATATGTACTACAACTGGTTGTTCACAGTTTCTGTTCCGGTGTTCTACAACCTGATGTTTCTTGTGGCAAGGTTTGGGCTGACCTAACGTTTCAAAATGATTTCCATGTTTCGCTTTATCTTCTTCGTCTGACCGTTGTGATGACTTTGCCTCTATGTAGGTCATGTTTTAATGAACTGCAGTCTGGTAACTCAACGCTGTGGATGGTTTTGGATTACATATCAGATCTTTTGTACTACATCGACACCTATGTGAGAGCCAGGACAGGTAAGCAAAGGCGCGTTTTCTTTCTGTCAGCATTTTTTGCAAGAAGAATATCATCTAAAGTTTGTAACGTGTCAACAGGTTTTCTGGAGCAAGGACTCCTTGTGAAGGACGCAAAGCTTCTGAGAGAAAAGTACATAAAGACACGGCAGTTTAAATTAGATGTGATATCCATCGTTCCCACGGACTTTGTGTTTCTTAAAATTGGGATCAACAACCCAGAGTGGAGGTTCAACCGTCTCCTCAGGTTTGCTCGACTCTTTGAGTTCTTCGACCGGACTGAGACTCGAACTAACTTCCCAAACATTTTCCGAATTGCGAATCTTATACTTTACATCATCATCTTCATTCACTGGAATGCTTGTCTCTACTTTGCCGTCTCCAAGGTACTTGGTTTTGGTTCGGACACCTGGGTGTATCCCAACTTTAGCAATCCTAACAATGCTCGCCTTAGCAGACAGTACATCTACTGTTTTTATTGGTCCACTCTCACCTTGACTACTATTGGTGAGACTCCGCCTCCAGTAAGAGACATAGAATACTTTTTCGTTGTTGCCGATTTTCTAATCGGGGTTTTGATTTTCGCAACTATTGTGGGCAACGTCGGTGCCATGATTTCTAACATGAATGCTACACGAGTGGAGTTTCAGGCCAAGATTGACTCAATCAAACAGTACATGCATTTCCGGAAGGTCACAAAAGACCTGGAGGCGAGGGTGGTTAAGTGGTTTGACTACTTGTGGACAGAGGGAAAGTCCTGTGATGAGAAGCTGGTACTAAAGAATCTGCCAGACAAGCTAAAGGCTGAGATAGCCATCAACGTTCACCTGGAGACCCTAAGTAAGGTGCGCATCTTTCAAGACTGTGAAGCCGGTTTGCTTGTTGAGTTGGTTCTGAAGCTTCAACCTCAGGTCTTCAGTCCTGGTGACTACATCTGTAAAAAGGGGGACATTGGCAGGGAAATGTACATTATCAAAGAAGGAAAGCTAGCTGTTGTGGCAGATGATGGGGTGACCCAGTTTGTTGTCCTCAGCGATGGGGCCTATTTTGGAGAAATCAGCATCCTTGGAATAAAGGGCAGCAAGGCAGGAAACCGGAGAACAGCCAACATCCGCAGTGTTGGCTACTCTGATCTGTTTGCACTATCCAAAGATGATCTAATGGAGGCACTGGTTGAATATCCTGAAGCTAAATATGCTCTGGAAGACAAAGGAAGAGCAATTCTGATGAAAGATAATCTGATTGACGAGTCGCTGGTGGCTGCCGTAGATGCCAAGGATTTGGAGGATAAAGTGGGCCAGATTGAAGGCAGCGTGGACGTCATGACTAGCAAACTTCAAAAGCTTATAAACCACTATGAGTCCTCTCAGCGTAAGCTCAAGCAACGGCTCACTAATTTGTCAAATCAGGTAAGAAGTCTCAGAGTTGATGGGTGACGTGTGCCGGGGAACACCACTGCCCAGAGGTGGTGAAGGCTCATCATTGCTATACATGTAGATATCTTTTTATATACTGCAGTTTTGCATTTTTGGGTGATTCAGTTGTTTCACATTAGCTTTACGCTAGGCTATAAGCTAGCTTAACGTCTTTTGTATGCAGGTTAGCATAGCTGAAGAATAATCTAATATATTTTGTTTATTACTTGTTCCTTACTACTATTTAAAGCAAATAGAAAATCTATTACATTATTTTGCTTTGATTTCCATTTAAAGTGGTTATTGTTGGTAGCAGCCAAATTTAGCATTTAAAATGCTTAATAATTGCTTCTTTGTTCTAAAGTGCTTTTGTAAACTATTTGCAAAATCTTATTTATACTAAACATTTAAAATCTACATAAGGCTTGTTATATATACCTAATTTAATGATTGAAATACTTTGTTTTTTTAAGCTAGCTCTCTGCAAACGTAGAACTTTTATACTCACCACATGACACAGTCGGACAGTCTCGACTCGCGTGTAGATGTAATCAAATAAAAACGCTGGCCTTGAAAGTTCTCCATTGTCCTTCCAGTTTGGTGTCTTAGTAAGATCTTCATAGGCTGAACGCATTATTGTGGCATTCATCAAACTAAATCGTCAAGTTTTCTCAGATTTAGGCTTTTTCGTACTTAGGTGAATCAACTAAATTTACTGTCTGTAAATTAGAACTTCTTTGAACAGCTACCTGATACCATCTAGTGAGGTCTTTAATTTCTCATGCAGAGCCAGTTTAAAATTATGGTGATGGTGAGAAGACAGGGTGCTCAACTTTGGGAAGAATAATGCCAGATTTTCAATTTGATTAGTTAGACATCTGGCATGCATCAGGGCAGACAACTATGACTACATCAGAGCTCCAGTCTTCATCCATACATGTTCTGGCCAAACCCAACAACTTCTCATTATTCATCAGGATTAAGGGGAACTGATGTACCTGTGCAAAGGTAGACAAGCAGCCCAACTTTTAAAACTACCAAGGTTCAAGTCTGCCATCATCTGGGAGCGTCTGGAACGCCACCGCCATACTCAACAAGGTCAGAGAGAGCACAAAGCCCAACAGAAGTCTGACTAGAAGAGTCCAGGTATGCAGCAGCGTCATGGGGTGAGGACGCTTGGGCTTGTTAAATTTAATCGATCTTCTGATACCAATCCTGTCATTGATCTGATTAAAAAAGAGGACACTAAAGATTAGGATGGTAGGGAGAACTTTTATCGTCACTTTGGAGGTTATAGAAGGATGACGCCTAGAAGGGAATAGTTCTCAAACATGCCGTTAAAACATATAAAGCGGATCGTTTTAATTAGAACTACGATTGCAGACGGCATGAGGACGCTAGTCCCCAAAACAAATCCAGAGGCTCAGGAAGGTGGGAAACTATTGAAAATTGCTGAAGTATTTGATGTCTTCATGTTTTTAGAAAAGTTTTATGGACTAATTATCGACGGTGGATGAAGAAAAAACATTGTGGAGGTCCAAAAGTTAATTCCTGCATAGGTACTGATAAGTGTGGTGAGGAAGAACCTACTAAAGACCATTTTATGCTAATTTATTGGAGCCTGTGTGCATCAGAGAATCTTTTGAAAACTAAAAGACATAAAAAGAAACGCTTCTTAGGGTTCAACTGAAGCTCAATTGTTTTAAGACGTAAATGACTAGACTTTGCAGGTTTGTGAAAGGCGCCGGACTCTGGTTGTCTTTATTGGTCAAATATAACAAGATATCTTTCGTAGTTCCTTTTATTGTTTCTGCCTGGGCTGTTTGCAAACAAAATGACATTTACATTCATAGTAATTTCTTTAAATGGTTCATAAGGAAGTGGTTTATATAGTTTTAGATGTCACATTTCCCCCCACAGCATACATCAGATATCCAGATACAGGTAGGAAAGCGCCACCGTGGAGCTTTGCCTGAGACCAAGTAACTTTGGTACGATCCTTCCGCTCTAGGCGGGATGAAGCCCACAGCAGGAGCGAGAACGGTGTTGAGCTGTCCCACTGCCGACCACGGTCCAAGAACTAAAGACCAGAGAAGCCGAACCTTTGAGATCCATAGACGTTCGCATGACTTCCGCCTACGTAAAGTTCTAGATAAGCTGCCGTGTCGAGAGCCTCCTAAGTAGCCGACACTGAAACCGAAAGTGGACGAAACAAACTGGAGTTTTTGAGTGAACTGACGGTCACTGCATGAGAATCGGAGACCAGATATTTACATACGCCGCACCAAGAAAAGTCAAACATTCTTCCTTACCGAGATCGAACCAGACTTTTGTTTCAGGTCCAGCAGGATTATCTCTCCAGTTTCTATTTTCTAAATACAGAATTTGGACATTTTTTATTACTTTCCAAGTCAGAAGTTTACATACACCATAATCTATCCATGATGCTGCTGTAGCGTCATAAGCTTCTGGTATAGTATACCAACATATTCTTTAGGTGAACAATTCAAAATTTCAAGAGCTATGAAAGTGTTGTTAGTATACGGGTCTAACTCTTAATATACCTGAAGGTTTATGCTAAATATTAAACGGCATGGGAATGTTTAAGCGTCACGCCATTTGGGAAGGAGACGGGTTCTGAAGATGTGTGAATCAACCCCAGGACAAAAGCCAAAGACTGAGGAAGCTGTTAAATGGGAAAGAGGATTAAGATTAACTTAAGCGCCGCTCAGCATGAAGAAGCCATTAAACCAAAAAACTAAACTAAAAGCTAAATCACTGTTTGTAATTAAACTTTTCGAGATAGAGCTTAATAGGAAATTCAAACTAAAACTGAGGTTTAAAATGTATTTCTATAGCGTATATTAATACACATATAATGTCCGTGTGCAAAGAAACAAAACCTGAACACGGGTAAAAAAAACGGTATTACACAATTGACTAAAATTCGACATTTAGAAGACAGAAAGCAGATTTAAATGTTTTAATCCTCACCGATCAAAAACAGCAGTTCAGTTTGTTTCTTATGGAGCATTTGTAAATATCTGGTCTCAGCGACAGGTTGGCACATAGAGAACATCCTCTTAGGTCTACATGTGTAGATGTACAAAATATAGTGCTGCGGTTTCTACGGAACTTGTATATGTGTGTGTGTATATATATATTTATATATACACACACACATACTGTTTTATTTTGGATTCGTCAACACAGGAAGACCAGGAAATGAAATGCTCCAAACAACCGTGGCCAAGAAAGGAAACACAAACATTCGGGAAAATGTCTAAGTGCACTTTACAAAGCTCTGATCTGATACGACTTGATTCTGACCCTCCAAGAAAACAAAACCGTAACTTAGATGATGTGCCTTGACGGACCAAACTACAGTCACTTCCGCCCAAAGCTTACCTTGATCTGACTCGTGTAGACAGGAATGAAGCTCTCTGCTTAGTTTTTATTGACCAGACGCCGTCCCATAGTGACCCCTCCCCCTTTCCCGTATTAGGGAAGCAGCCATGAGATAACCGACTGAAACGTACAAATAAATAAGGAAAAGCATCTTCTCTACAACACATTCACATAGTGTGGATGTGGGAGCGGGAAGTCCAGGAGGCCTCTGTGTGCTTTACACTGACTGATGAGAGCGGCAGAACTACTAGAGCGCTCGGCTGGGAACCATTTGTCCCTTCTGGTCTGTGTTCAGTCACCGTTCGGATCGGGTCTGATAAACGAGGGGGGCGGGGCTTCGTGGGCTTTCCCAGAAAACAGTCTGGTGGTGGACGTGGGCTCAGAGCATGCCAAACCCTTTGGCATAGGTGATGGCTTTCAGCAGTCTCTCTCTCAGCTTGTCCTCGTTGGTGTATTCTGGCAGCAGCAGCACGTTGAAGCAGGTGTGGGACGTCGGTAACCTGGCGAGACACGACACACGATACAGACGACAGGAGAGAGAGAGAGATCTCAGTTAAACGTGTGACCGAGTAAAACCTAGAGACTGGAAGTGAAGATGGAGGATAGTTTTATTGTGGCTGTTTTCTCTAATTCCAGTGAAACTAGCGCTGAAATCGACCACCTGGAGCAGGTGGAGAAAATCACCAAACTCAGAACCTAGTTGCAGATATGACGCCGAAGCAGCCGACGACCACGCTCTCTTGGTTTTTATTATTAAATAAAGCTGAGCCGCTCTTTCAGATTTGTCCACCAATATACAAAAAGACCGTTGAAGAGACAGAAAGTGGGTTAGTGGCTTGATGTGTGTTGAAGTGTCCAACTTGAAGCGTTTAGACGCATTATGGACGCCCCATAATGTTTCGTGTGAGTGCAGCATAATATCCGACAGTTAGCATTAGCTTATAGGGTTTAGCGACATGTTTGAGTGCGTCACAGGGTTAGCATGTATGCCAATGTCTGCGCCTACCTCTGGTTACTATGTAAACGTGTCTGTTTGTAACGGATCTGGATGCAAACGAGCATCTTTAAATGAATGTAAATGATTATTCTCCAGTCTGTACTGCATCCGACTGCCAGGCTGAGCTGGAGGAAACTGGACTGTGACGCAGACCCACCTGTCCGTGTCCGGGCCGTTCTTGGCGATGATCATCTTGAGCTTGCCGAGGCCGCCCACCGGCGCTCGGTCTGTGCCGGTGGTGAACTGCAGGAAGAGGCGCTTCTGCTCCTCGCTGAAAGAATGCAGCGTCTCCCAGAACTCCCTGCAGTGGCCATAAAACAGAAGCTGTGGCCATCACATCGCGATGGATCCAACTGGGCAGCAGATCGCCGCCTCAGCGTCTTTTCCTCCTCATGTTCTCCTAAAATGTCTCTAAACGTCTCAAATGTAGCATTAAAAGTGGCTGTAAGGAAACTAGAAAAGTATGGGTGAGAAAGGAAGGAAGGAAATTAGACAATGTGACAGAAAGGATCGGCTGGTGGTCGGCTGACTTCTGGTTGAGAACGTGTGATTACAGATTCAGGTGAAATTGTTGTCGTGATCAGGATCAGAAGATGATGAATTGTGCAGCCCTAGCAGGTTATCAAGCGTCTTATTTCCTTCTCTCATGTTGAAACCCGGATGTAAAAGTAAAAAAACAAAGAAGAAGCAGCTTCCTTACTTAATGATTCGAGAGTCTTTGTTGTATCCGCCGTCGTACTCCGTTGTTTCTTCGAGTGCTTGAAAGTCCAGGTTCTGGAGCGAACAGAGAGCGACGTGACACCTGGATCTGAAACACTGAACAAACCTCTGCTGGGGGCGTCCCTCCGTGTCTCACCCTGCTGCCACAGATCAGCAGCTCGATCTCCTCCGGCCTGAACAGGTACTTGAGCGGCGACTCGTTGGTGACCATGTGGAAGCCTCTCCTGAACGCTTTGAACTGCTTGTCCACGCTTTTGTTTAAAATGTACTCTGAGTAGAGCGCCACAAAGTCCTGCGGAAACAAAAGGGTCAGCAGAAGGTCTGAACGGGTTTCATTTCAATCGTGATTTATTTCCTTTAAATCAAGTTTCAATGAATTCAATCAAGATAAAGCAAGAATGACTCATAGCTGTACGCTAACTTTATTAGCTTCCAGCGCTGGAGCTACAGAGGCTGCAAATAAAAAAAACAACTAACATCTCTAAAAGACAAATAAATAAATACATATTTTTTTACGTATGTATTTCTTTATGCCACCCCAGCCCCACCTTCTAGCTCCGCCTCTGCTGATAGTAGTTTGCTAAGGCGACTAACGCTAAGCTAGCGTAGAGTACACATGCGTGCTTCTTAAATGTGCATCAGTTAGCTGAACGGCATGCTGGGTATGTGAATGAAAAGACCAGCGGCAGGAACAGAAGGTGTTCAGACGACAAACTCGGCCGGCTCACCTTGCGGTTTTCGTTGGTCACCGGGATCTTGTCCCCGTTCTCCCTCAAATTGTACGTGAGTCTGTTGCCGAACGGGTCGGTCTGGGAGATCTGGAAGGTGATCATCATGTCCTCCTCGACGCCGCCCTCGTACTCCAGCAGCTCTTTCAGACTCTTGTGCAAAACCTTTCCATGAAAACATGCAGCCGAGCGTCAAGATGGCGGCTCAAATCGTTTTTACAGTGAAAGGATCCGGGAGGACGGCCTTTACCGGGTTGGCGTCGGCCAGGTCCCTAAACGTTCCCTTCTTTCCCATCAGCTTCCGGTAGACCACCATGGGGAAGTGCACGTCCAGGATGCAGTTGTTGTAGATGGCCAAGCCGAGGACGATGCCGATCAGCGTGTACTGGCCCTCGTTCTCGAACGACGACGAGTTGAACCAAAACAGCCGGGTGTGTTCGTCGTACGTGAACATGCCTGAGAGACGGGAAACAACACGTTTATAAAGCTGAACTCCGGGAGCCGCATCGTCGCAAGAGCCTGAAAACACGAGCTAAATTGGGCACTGCTTCCTTCGGACGTCATTTACTGTCCAGATTTGACGCGATCAAACGAATAGCGGTGACACACTTCTGATTTATTTTAGGGGGCAGGAGGTGACGGGGTCACTGGAAATCAGATATGGATCACATATCATTTAGTTTTCATATTCTGAATAAAAGTAAAGAAGTCTAATTTAGGGTCTCGTTTGACTTCCATGTATTGATCAGTCCCCCGAGAAAAACGCGGGAAAATATAATTGATTTTGCTGTGAATTCTGCAGCATTTTGTCCTGTTTCCTACCATAAAAATGAGGAAAAGTGCAAAAAATTTGTGAATTGTTGTTTCCAAATGTAGGAGAATAAACAGCTTCTCCCACATCTAGTAAGCAGCAAACATGACATAACATAGCAGCATAGCTGAGCCAGTTATTTAGTCCTGTCATGCTAACAAAATATGAACATTGCTTAGTTCTGAAATCCAGAATCTGTCTAAGAACAAAGCCAGTTGTTACTAACTTAAAGCTCCTGTAGTAAGACGCTGGATCAACTTCAGTCCACTTTAGTTACTTACTAGTTAGACTACGCTTTAAGCTAGTGTTCGCATGCTAACTCTAATCCTTTAAGCAAGTGTTAGCATGCTAACTGTAACGCTTTAAGCAGGTGTTAGCATACTAACTCTGACGCTTTAAGCTAGTGTTCGCATGCTAACGCTGATCCTTTAGACAAGTGTTAGCATGCTAACTGTAACGCTTTAAGCAGGTGTTACCATGCTAACTCTAACGCTTTAAGCTAGTGTTAGCATCCTAACTCTAACGCTTTAAGCTATTGTTAGCATGCTAACTAACGCTTTAAGCAAGTGTTAGCATGCTAACTAACGCTTTAAGCAAGTGTTAGCATGCTAACTCTAACGCTTTAAGCAAGTGTTAGCATGCTAATTCTAACGCTTTAAGCTAGTGTTAGCATGCTAGGTTTGAACCGTTTATCTTGTCGGCTGTACTAAACGCAGACTGCAGAGCTAAAATGATGCTTTTCTCTCGTTATTAAACTGAATTATGAATAAAAAGATTCGTTCAAATGAACAAAGTTACTGATTAAGTGACAGGGAGGATCTAGAGAGTGGTTTTCTTTCTACCGTGTCTGACTGGAAGCTGACGGTCGCTTACCGATATCCGGATTGAAGATCTCCTCCACCACCAGCTGGAAGAACTCTTTAGACACGCCTCCTTCGTCCACGCCCTGCTCGCCTTCAAACTCCACGTACAGCTGCTTCTTCAGGTCTGCAGGATTCTCCATCGCGATCATTTCCAGCTGCACAAACACACAAACCACCAAATCAACCTAGGCGCGGCTAGAATGAGCCGCCGTGATAAGAGGCGCCGGGGCGCGCCGGCACGTACCCGGACCAGAGCGTCGTCGATGATGTGGTCCCGGCGCACCTTCAGCCTCAGGTAGGGGTTGAGCTGCTGGCCCTGCACCAGGCTGTAGAGCACGGTGATGCGGCGCTCGCTGTACATGCGGATGCGGTTGTCGTAGTAGAGGCCCAGGTTCTTGGTGACGGCGTTCAGCACGAAGGGGCACGTCATGAAGGAGAACTTGTTCTCCGTCTCCACCTTGAAGAACGTGTAGTCCTTGTCCATCTCCAGCACCTCGTTCAGCGGCTCGTTCACGAACTCCTCGAAGGGCACGAGCGGCCGCCGGCAGTCGTTGGCGCGCACGCCCAGCTCCGTCTCCAGCGGGTCCACGCGGGGGCCCTTCTTGTTGCGGCGCTCCTGGCCCAGCAGCTCCTGCAGCGTGAGCTCGCTGGACTCGGGCACGGGCTCGTCGTCCTCGTCCTCGTTGTTGTCTGTGTCCAGGTCGCCGCCCAGCACGTCGGCGTAGTACATGATCTTCAGGCACTTGGCGGCCGCCACCACGGCGTCGTCGTCGTTCACCAGGTTGCGCCCGCCGAACTCGTTGCTGATGACCTTGAAGGTGATGAGCTGCTGGAAGGTCTCCATCATGCGGCGCAGGTGCGCGGCGCTGTAGCGCGACCACAGGCGCGCCAGCTTGGCCTGCGCCGCCAGCGGCAGCTTGCTCATGGCCCGGCAGAACTGCGGCAGCGCCATCTCCAGGTACTCGGGGCTGTGCAGGTTGCCGTTCTCCATCACGATGACGAACAGGTTCAGGTAGTCGGCGTCGCGCGAGTACGCGTTGTGGTACGTCAGGTCGCACTCCACGTTGGGCGAGAGGTAGACGAGCGCGTTCAGGAAGGCGGCCTCCGCCTTCTCGTTGGAGAGGAGGCGGCGGTAGACGCGCCGCACGGCCTCCACGTCCACGGAGACCTCGTCGGGGGACAGCCTCTGGACGTCGTTACCTCCCGACGAGCCCTCGCCGAGGCGGGACGAGGACGTGGGGGAGTCCTCCTCCATGGCCGTGGCCGAGCACGCCGCCGCCTCCTCCTCGTCTTCGTCCTTGTCTTCGTCTTTCCCCTGGAGGGACTTCAGCTCCTCCTTCGTGTGAGGCTTGGACCTCCGGAAGCTCTGCACCAGACCCTCGGCGCTGGAGAACACGCGACCTATGACCCGGATCAGAGGGGAGTAGTCCTCCTTCTCTGCACACGTGTCTAGGATCTCGTACACCTTCTCCTCCGTCAGGTAATTTATGTCTGAGAACAAAGACCAACGATTCACAGCCAGGAGGGAAAAACATCGATTTGATTCATTCAAGACACTTTTAACAATCGTTTCACTTATGGAGTATCAGGATAGATATTTACACGTGTTACATTAAACTAAAACAGATTTAAAAAGGTTGGTTTTTTATCTTAAATGCTAAATCTACAGTTTGTTTCTCTGTTGGCTTGTTTTACAGTTTGAGTGTCAAAATAGTTTGTGGATTATTTCAATAATCGATTCGTCACCATTGATCCGAGTAGCTGTTTAAACTTCAGCTCTAATTGTAATCTCTGTTTCTAGAGAAGTGGAAAATGATGTCGTGCCCTCGCGACGCCACTAGATGGTGTTGAGGTTCAACAATGGCTAGAAGACTAAACTCAACTCCTGCTCAGTCCATCTAGAAAATCTGAGCGCGGTAATCAGAGATTTATGAAAATTCTCCTGATTTTACTGATCCTGCTTTTATCCCCCTCAGAAATCTGGAAAAATTTATTATTTTCATTGTAGAAAACTCGATGAATCAATTAATGTGACTCTGAATCATAAAGCAATCAAATTCCCATATATGTACGGCCCTGGTTATATTTTCTTATTCTGTGGTTTTTACATTTGTACCCAGAAAATAAAAATACATATTTATATTCATTTATATTCTCTACTCTGCTAAACGACTCGTGTTTTCGAACCATCATTTTCAGTAAACCAGGGGTGTCAGACTCAATAGCACAGGGGCCAAACTCTAAGAAACGCTTAAGTTTGAGGGCCAAACAGGATAAACTTTTATTAAAAACACACTAAAACTTTAAAAGAAACTTTTTTTTTACAGTGATATGAATAAAAACAGGCAGGACTTTTAATCTGGAGAAAATCAAACTAAACCTTAAGTAACTTTGAATATTCAAAATATATTCAACCTAAATTATATAAGTTATTCAAACGTCTTTACTGTGATGTCATATTATAATAAAAAATATTACAAATACAATAAATAATAAATAAACTCACTAAAATATTACCAACAGATTTTTCTCAATGAAAATATTATACAAATACAAAATATGAACATGCTGCATAACAGAATATGGAAATCTCCGCATCAACGAATCAAATCTTGCAGTTTTCTTTGGTTTTGTGTCGTTTTATCAAAGATGGACGCCTGGCATCTTTTCTTTAGCTACAACTTTGTCTGAGTTTGTCATCACTGAGCTGCTCACTCAGGTATGAGCCGAATGAAGGAGGCGCTCACCCACCTTTGAAATTGTCCCTCTGAGCGTGGACGTCTCTGTGGTTGGCCTTCCTGTCGCCGTGCGCACCGCCCTCCAGGTACGCCGACGCCGTGCCTTTCTTGGAGGGGTGCGGGTCGCACAGCTTGGCGTTGACCTTGTAGAGCTCCAGGGCTTTGACCGCGGCCGCGTTGTTGTCCATGCGGCTGAATCCCGCCGCCGAGGCGCACCAGGGGTTGGAGCAGGATTCATTCCCGCAGCCCTCCGTTAACTGGTGGTAGTAGCGCTCTATCAGATGTTTGGCGGCGGCGCGCTTCCTGTGAGCGGAGGACAGAAGACGCTAAGTTTATGGAAACCATGTATGAAAAAAAAACGTTTTTATACGAGTGCAGATATTTACATTCTGGTTAATCAATAAAACAACCTGACCAAACTTATTTAGAGCTAATCTATCAGGTCAGGATTTTATACCAGTTCTCCATCTCTAGACGATCCATCGTTTTCAGACGGAAATCGCGATTTTCAGCGATGCCCAAAACGTAGACCGAGAGCGGAGCGCAAGTAGATCACACGGCAGTAAAAGAAGTAGACGGTCGCATCCGTCCTTCCACTGGTCTTTTCATTCACGTACCCAGCATGCCGTTCAGCTACATGATGCGCATTCTACGCTAGCTTAGCGTAGCCGCCTTAGCAAACTACGATCTGCAGAGGCGGACCTAGAAGTGGGGGGCCAGGGTGGCACCAGACCCCTTGAAAAAATAAAATTAAACATTTTATTTTTCTTAAGGGGTCTGGTGCCCCCCCCGGCCCCCCACACTCACACTTATGCATTAAACATGTCTACAGTAATACAAATACATTTAAAAAATATTCTGTTTGAATTTTCCCTGACACACAAACATGTTTCTGTTTAAATATTTTAATTATGTCTTCATTTTGTGCACCATTACTCCTGTTTGGCAGCGTGTTGAAGTAATCAGGTGCATTACTTTTGTTTTTTAGAGATTTTAGTTATATTTTTTTGCAGCCTCTGTAGCTGCAGCGCTAAAAGCTAATAAAGATAGCATACAGCCTTATTGCTTTATCTTGATGGAAATCACTGAAACTTTATTTAAAGGAAAGAAAACGTGATTGACATGGAAACCTCAATCTCTGCCAGAAGAATCTTCTATTTCTAAGTCCTAATTCACTGTTTTATGCAGACGATCGCTGAAAAACATGCTTGGACGTGTGCTAGCTTAAGCGGTGGGATGTCCAAAAGCCCGACGAGAACTATTCAAATGTTTGGTCTCAATAATGTTGATTATTTTATATTTGGAGGCCAAAATACCAGAGATCTAAAGATCTGAGAGACAATCCCAACAGTGAAGTACGGCGGCGGCGGCATCATGCTGTGGGAGGCGTGATCAATGTAAAGTGATTCCTCTGGGTTTCTTCTCCTGTCTGTCATGGACGTTCCCCAGCGAAGACAAATATGGTGACAGAGACGGGCTCCTGATGGGAAAGCTGCACTACGGTGGATCCACTTACATTCGGCTGGCTTCTGGGTTTTCTATGTCAGGCTCCTCTGGATCTCTGATGAAAGAAGAAAGATCAAAGTCAAACCAGGTCCCTGGATGATCCATCAGAGCAGATCTGATGCAGAACTATAGTGTGAAGCTGCTATAAAGAAAAGAGGAACCAGGGAGCCATAACAGTCAGGACGGGACCTCAGGCTGAGCCAGCAGGCTAACACAGCCCGGCTGTGTCGGCCCAGGCTGCACTGGGAGAGGACTTCCCCCGGTCTTTTAACTCTCCGCGGTGTATTTCTATTAACAACTCATGCTAGGCTAGGCTAGGAGAAAGCGGCAGTTGCGGCTAACCCGCTAGCTAGCTACGGCTTCGCTCCTCCCCGCGGCAGCCCCGGCTATCTCTCCCCTCACCTGGCAGCTGCTCTGTCGGGGCTGGTCTCGGCCTGTGGTGTCGCACACTCACAGTCCTCCTTCTCGTCGGGATTCATACGAGACTTTCTGCCCGCTTGTTTGTTATCTGCTGCTGTTGTTCGGCGGGAGTCTCGGCCCTCCGCTGGCGGCGTTGACGTCGGCGAGCGCGGCGGTTGGAAGCCCACTGTGGAGGCGAGGGAGCCGTCTGTGCACCGGGCTTCATTCACGGCCTTCTTCCCGCTGCCTCTATCCTCCGCCTGAGAGCCGCGGCCATGTTGCCTTCACTGGTTAGCCTGTATCCCAGCATGCCCCGCGCGCCGGCTGCTAAAACCCGGCCTGGATCTCAGCCGCAGGAACTGGATTCAACGTTGCCTTCACTGGTTAGCCTGTATCCCAGCATGCCCCGCGCGCCGGCTGCTAAAACCCGGCCTGGATCTCAGCCGCAGGAACTGGATTCAACGTCTCCAGTCCAAAAGCTATTAGATCACCAACAACAAAAAAGGGAAATTAAAATTAAATACGGTTTAAACAAGACATTTAGTGTCTGAAGTTAAATCTAAACGCAGTTGGAATCGTCTAAATTATTTATATTCGCTAAATATCGCATTTATATCAGATATAATATGTCAGATTTGTATCTATTATTGTCTTCAAATGCACATCTTAAATAGTTTACATACAAAATAAACACCAAGACCAGTTTAATATGTTGTAAAGCAATTTTTCACTACCACTGGGAGCCCCCAATCCTGAATCTCCACCGAAAGGCAAAAACTGAATAATAACTTTATAACAACACCATAAAATCTAATGTGTTTTAAAATCTGACTAAAATACAATCTTAATGTACTCAGATGTTATTCGTCGTAGTTCATCTGAAAAACAAGGACGCTGCTGGTAAAGAATTAGGAGTAATAATAAAAATCAGACAGTAAAAGACAGCAGGTATTAAATTTGGCTTTACAGTCATACGAAAAATGGTCTTGGTATGAATAATGTGTTAAAAAACATGTTAGTTAAAATGAATTGTGATAAACAAATGTAATGATGATTGAACGGTGAAAAATAAACTTCAATAAATGTATTTTTTGTTATTGTCTGTAGGTTTGCAAAGCAGCCAGAAGATAATTGTGTTTGAGAGGATCCCTGGTTTGGAATCATGCATTTAGATGAATAATTGTTTAATTTTTTGAAACAAAATTACATCTATAGGGCAGCAAATAACCACAAAAGTATTTAATTGTTTGTTCGGTCTGTCCTGGAGCAAATATTTACAAAGAAAGGAAAACTGTTGGTTTATACCAGTAGTATCAGTTTAATATCTCGTATAATTTTTGATTCTTGGCATATATTGTTTATGAAGGAATGATAATGTTCTTAAAAATTACAAATTAACATTCACTGAAATTCAATGTAACGATGATACATGACGTCAACATCTCTTCCCTTTTTTACTCCAACAAAATTAAAATCTGAATCTATTTAAAGCAACAACTAAACGAGTTTCAGTTTTAGTCGATATTGGGAGCCAGTGTGGACCAAAGTGTTTTTTGCCTGAAGGAAGACTCCATTTCCCATGAGGATCGGCGCACTTAGATTGAAGTACATTTCTGCTTCCAGTGTCTGTGTGAAACAATTGTGATGAAACAATGTCAGATGATGATGTTGGAGATAACAAACATGGGAAGTGACGTACGCCGTAAAGCAGTCAGCACATTTGTAGTTGTTTTGTGTGGAAGGGTTCCTGCCACCCTCCTCAAAGTTGCTTAGTGACTGTTAAATCGATACGGACCCCTCAGGCCATGACAGGGGTGTCATTCAGCGAGGTGTAAATCCACGTATGATCACAAAAGTTATGGATATATTTTATGGTGGTTGAAAAGTTACGTAGTGTTGCTTTAAGAAAAATCAGAGCCAAATATATGATGAATGAACAATGGACAATTATATAAATGTTCTGTGACTCTGTTTTGTGATTTTAAAAACGATTTAAATCTTACGTTTTGATGTTATAAATGTTTATGTTCTAACAGAGGATAAGAGTTAAACTACAGTTTTTAAGTTTTTAAGAAGGGAATCTGGTCAATTTGCCATTTTTTGGATGAGAATAGCAATACGTCTGTATATGAAGATTTAATCCGTAAATATAATCTAATCTGTACTAAACGTGATTATGAAACAATAATAAAAATAATACCAAATGCATTTTTTCAGCTCATAAAGAACAATTATGATACAAAACTAGTGATTAAATTACAGAGTATCAATTTATTAGGTAAAAAATGTAATAATAAGTTTATAAGACAATATTTAGTAAAACAAATTTACCCTGGACTAGTAAGAAGGAAATTTATGGACAATTATGAAAAGAAAGATCAAATAAATGTAATGTCAAAGTTTTTGTGCTCCCACCAAAGTATAAAGAAATACATTTCAAAACTCTGCATGGTATTTACCCGTCAAATGAGTTCATAAGACATAGATTTAAAATAGAATGTGATAACTGCTATATCTATATATATATATATATATATATATATTTCTTTTTCTGTCAACCTATCAAAAGATTATGGGAATCTCTGCACAACCTCCTGACTAGTAGAAATATAAACATAGTCCCCTTCTCATCACAAACTGCTCTGTATGGATTTATATCTGAAAACAAAAGAGTTGAATATATTATTAATAACATCATTATCATTTTAAAATGTTATATACATAAATACAGATTTAGTAAATCAATGCCGTTATGGTCTGTACTTAAACAGGAACTCCATCTTCTGAATCTTTCCTTGGACAAAATTCAAAAACCAAAAGCAAAAACTCTGTCATATCACCTCTAATTTAACTCAGCTTCTCTCCATGCAAGTTAAATAATAATAAGACCTTTAGTTATTTATGATTTTTGTTTTTTTCTTATTTTATATTGTATCTTTGCTTTTTTGAATTATAATTTTGATGTTGTCGATGTTTGTAGTTATAAACCTCTTTATTTTGTATTTATTTAGCTATTTATTTATTTAAATGTAGTGGATAATCGAAATGTCTCTCTACCGGACAGCAGTAAAGAAAAATGTAAAGAAAGTATTAGGAGGTATGATATCTATATCATCCTGTATATGTTGTATCAGTCGAGTTTGTCATTGTTCTAAATAAAGTTAAATAAAAAAAACCAACAAAAAAAAAAACTATTCATTGAGGTCAGACACACAAGCATTAAGAAGCCCTGCCTTCTTAATGCTTCAGCGGCTCTCCGCCCTGACTGGGCCAGCTAACGGCGTAGCGACCAATCAAATCAACGTATTCACCAACGGCTCTGATGTTAGCCAATGGTAAGATGGGATAGGCGGGGTTACGTTTAACTGACTTGAGAGATTTAGCAATCGGAGTGTTGCAGCAAGCAAGCGCAGCAGGTGTCGTGCACCGCCTCTTATATTTTCCCCACTTCGGCATCTTCCTGCTAAATTTATCCAGCTGCTGCTTAAACTAGCATAATTTGTGGCGCTACTATCAATGTTGTAAACGCCCTGGTAGATGATGTTGTCTAGTGATGGTAGATGACGTTGTCTAGTGATGGTAGATGAGGCGTCATGAAGCGTTTCGACACAGCAAAACTGTATTGATACTGTATCACTGAATACTGACACCTGCTGGACATTAAAAATCCCTACAGGCATCAGAGACAGACTGATTTGATGAACCAGTGTAAACAATAACATTTAAGTCATTGTATGTTATTGTATATTATTTATTGTATTATTTATTATCTTAAGTTAAATTGAAAATATGTGATATTATTAGATAAAGTCAATAAATAATGTGAACATGAACCATGAAGTGAAAATTTAAGTGAATGTGTTTGAAATTAGAAGCACAGTATCCTGTGCTTCTAATTTAGCTTTCTGTCTTTTCAAACCCCCAGTCGGTCGTGGCAGATGGCTGCTTGTACTGAGCCTGGTTCTGCTGGAGGTTTCTTCCTGTTAAAGGGGAGTTTTTCCTCTCCACTGTCGCTACATGCATGCTCAGTATGAGGGATTGCTGTAAAGGCAACAACAACACAAGCCATTGTTTCTGTCTGCTGATTCCAGAGGAGTGAATGCTGCAAGTCAATGACTCCATGAATCTGCTGGGTTCCTTAGATTGGAAACTTTTTCAAATTGATTTGTTAGAATGTATCCTTGATTTTAATTGATTTTTTGTAAAGTGCCTTGAGACGACACCTGTTGTAAATTGGCGCTATATAAATAAACTGATCCTAGATTCTTCTTGTAATGAGGATGCTTGTGGACTGAGGTTTTTCTTCACATGGTAAACGGCCCAATCTGGCAACACTGTAGTAAATCTGTGATGTTTTGACTAGACAGAATGCTAATTCAAGAAATCAGTAACGTCATTCTGACTAGTCAGAATGTTAATTAAGATATCTGAATTAGAAAAGTTGAATAAGTCAAGATATCTCTAATTATTTTAGAGATATCTTAAAATGAATTTTGACTAGTCAAAATTATAATTCCAGATATCTCTAATTTAATTTTGTCTAGTCATTATTTGCTTTTAAGATATCTGTAATTTCATTTCCACCAGTCAAAACTAGATTTCTCCAATCCAAAAATACATACAATTTGAGATACCTGGAATGTAAGGGCGGCAAAACCGAATTTATGTTAAAATGTCTTGCCTTAGATGGTTCACTTACGCTACGCAGCCAATCATCGCATGTTATAGAGCTTCGGAGCGTGACGTCACTGCTGTAGGTGTAGGGATGTGAGCGCCATCTTGTTTGGCCATAAACATAACCGGGAAACGACTGTCTCACAGATAATTTGAATTTTGGAACGTTAGTTACTTAAAATAACTTAGCAATGGTTCTAACTTGCTGCGTTATTGCGTGTAATGTCCGATCAAACCACTGAAAGGGTGAAAAGATTGAAAACGGACTTTCGTCTCACTGTTTTCCTGCCTGTGATGTTTAATATGTTTTTGCTATGATTTTGTCCGGGTGTACTCATGTTCAGTTATGTTGAGTTCATAAAAGTTGGTCAACCTTGTTTAGGTCTGTTGTGGAAGTGGATCTCAACCCCTTACTTCCTCCAGGTCCGTTCTATCCAGTTCTGAGGCCCAACCAGTAAAACCAGCAAAGTATTTACTTTGTAAAAATAATGAGAAATGGTTACGTATAAAATCAAGATTTAATATAAAAGTAATCAGTGTACAATTATGCAAATGGACCAGATACAGAGTGACATTCACCATCGGTACCGAACTCCACTCACCACATCATGAGGATGAACCAAATGAAGCAAAGAATGGAGCGTGAGTCCTGCTTTTATCTATTCCTCACTCTTAACCCTCCTATAGAGTCTCATCCTCTTGTCTCAGTTTATCCATGACTATGAGCTCAACAGTTATGTTGTGTAAACTGTAGCAGTGAGCGGTGCAGCAGATAAACATCAAGGACAGATATTTACTAAGGCCAGCAAAGAGATTATTAGAAGCAGTCACAAAATCATACATCCATAACAATCCCTCTGTTGAGGTGGGAAAAAACCCCACCTCACATAAATCAATGTGTCTAGTGCATATGGACCTAAGAAGCTAAAACAAGGCAGGCAGTTCCTTCCCGCCCCCCTCGGAACGCCATCTCTCCGGTAAGTGCCTGCAGCCCTCAGTGTGTGCTCCCCCTATGTTTCCCATAGACCAGTCATATGCTGACGTGTCTCTAAAGTTGAAATGATTAAACATTGCAAATAATGATTAAGATAATAATGCCCTGTTGAAAAATCAAAAACAAAACTAATAAAAACCTTGAAGCACAGTGAAAATGAGCAAGAACAATGTGTATCAGTATATTGTAGACCCTGAATCGTAGACCCTGTTCAGTTAGCTAATGCAGTCGTCTGGTCCGGTCCCCCTCCGGGCCAAAGGAAGGTGTTGGTCATCCTCCTGGTGTCTCAGCGTCCTGGTGTTGTCTCCTTGCCCTTGTTTCCAGTTGGCCTTGGGCAAGGCCTGGTGTCGCATCCTCGGGCTCTGGCTGTGATTTAATTTTGCTCCCATTTCCAGGCTGGTCCTGAACAATGGGTGTCGTCCTCCTCCGCACACCACAGGATCATAATTTCTCCATCACCTCGGTTTGTGCCTTGAAATCCACAACATCCCTCCCAGTCAAATATTCAGTGAAACAGTAACCCCCCCCCCCCATTTGGTAGTCCGGTAACCTCAAGGCTCTGGTTTCACTGGACCCAATTGCACGATCAATACATCTGAGGATGAGAGTTCTTGCACAACAGCAACCACAAATAGAAAAACAATAATTGCAATAATAATGGATGTGAACATACTTATCGCTATGATTCCCTACTTACCAAACCTTTTTCAAATGAACCATAGAAAGGGATTTTTGTTCCTGAATATTCCTCCATTTTATTTCACCAGGCTCTCAACCCCTTTGGGGTCTTTGTCAGAGAGCCATCTGTAGCTGATCAGCCAGTTGAATTGGTCAAGCACTTATTATAGCATCTGATCACACAGGGAGCCCTCCTCCATCAAGTGGAACATCTTTCTATTTATAGGAGATTTAGTCTGGCTAGGCCACACCCACACATTACAATTACCTTCACTTGCTTTTGAAATCTTTTGGTCAGGAGCTCTCCATGAATGGACAGCAGGTGTTGGACTGGTTCCTAGGTTTTGTATCCTTGTGTTCTTTCTGGCTTGATTTTTCAGCCATAGTGGGGAACTAACAATTATTATGGCAATTGTTCCAAAGCCGGCTAAGGTGGCGTGTGAAATGGGTCAGTAGCCATTTTGGATTTACTCTATACTGTTGTGGTAAAATTTGATTTAGGTCTTTTACAGTTATTAATTATTCTTTCATTTTTAATTGATTTACATTTTCTAAATTATTTGTTAGCTGATGATTAGAAATTTAAAATTTAAATAACTTGTTGATCTTTAATTGATTACAATTTTACAATTAAAATACTTTAAGTTGAAAAACTCTTAATTTGACCAATCCCTTAATTTTGCTTGATTTGAGATTGATTTAGGATTGTTCTTCTTCTGGAGTTTTGTTTCAAGTGTCCCTTTTTAAAGTTTTATCTGCATAAATATCCCCCCCCCCCCCCCTCTGTTTTTCTTTCTTTTATTTCAAAATAAAAAACAAACAAAACTGAATTTAGTTTCCCT
>JAVLVB010000857.1:3118052-3174658 GCA_032876305.1 Orestias chungarensis | reverse complement strand
TTTTGTGAAGGGAGAAAAGGAAATGCAAAAACAGCTTTGTGGTTTTTTTTATCCCATATGGGAAATTGTTTTGTCCTATATGCAGCAGAATGACAATAAATTTACCAAAGCCTTAAAACAAATCCCAGGTTGCACCAGGGCACAAAACTGCTCCCAATTGGAAATAGTTGATTTTTATTGCACACTATCTTAAAAATAAATTAGATATAGTCGTTTTGGGATCATAAGAGAGGGCAGAAATCCGACGAGTTTGCTCGGTGGCATCTCTGACCCAAATTGCTTCGCTTTGGCATCTCTGAGGGAAGGCTAATGCACGCAAGTCCCACATTGCAATTAATCAGATTGGCCTCCCACCTCACCCCGACCCCATTCTCTGAAAATACAGGATTTCCCAAGAGAGCGGTTTTTCTCATGAAATAAAATCTTGTGACCTTGTTTATCCTACCTGATTAGGTTTTTTTTGTTTTTGTTTGTTTTGTTTTGTTTTTGTAACCTTGATGAAAATAAAGCTGTTAGGGATCTAAAACGCCAGTGTTTGTTTTCCCTCTCAATTTTTAAGCTGTTTTCTTTCAGGTTGACCCTGCACTCACTGCTGAAGTGGAAACAGTAGTTAAATGGTAAGGACTATCAGACATACACACTCCCCTCCTAAACTGTTGAAAAGCACGAGACTTCCTTGTTTTTTTTGCTTGTTTGATTGTTTTTTTCTTTAAGTTGCAATCATTTGGATTTGAAATCAAATTATTATAAAACGATTATTCAGCTTGTTTGTCTGGTATTTACAATTGAATCTCAAAGCACAGAGGCATTGTTTTTAAAGGAAAATAAGATATTTATGGGAGCAGATGTATTCCATAATTTGACAGACAGTTTTTTGGATAGCTGCGTCCTATTGTATTATTTATGAAAACAAATAAATAGGGCTTAAAGACTGACACTTGTAATCGGGTTTAGCCTGTGCAAGACCACAAATTATGGTTAGCTTAGATATAACACAGAGAGCTGTCTGAGCTGATATTCAGTAGAAAATAAGTCAGAGCCATTGTTCAAACGTTGAATAAAGCTGTACGTAACAGCCTTGGATTGGATAGAACAAGGAAAGCCTCAGTTTATGACTAAAACTTTAAAGAAACGGGGAGGAGTAAAGCTATCAAAATGTATGAACAAGTACAAAGACTACACACAAAGATTCTCAAGATCTGTATCAGACCTCTCCCTGTCTTTTCAAAGCATAACTTCATGTAGCGATCATGTTCGCTGAGCATCAAATTGAAATCATATATTTGACCTTCTTTTTCCTTTTGTCCGAATGTATGCTTTTGGATCGCATTTTAAAATCAATCCATTTAAGCATTTAAAGCCCCTTTAGAAGTCAGCACATGCAAAGGGTTTACCCAAACTCGCACATGGACTCATTCCAACCCCACTTGCTCCCAACATATATGGATTTTTCTGCAGATTCAGAAGTCTAGAGGGGAAAAAAGAATCTGTAAATTAACAGAAAGATGCAACTACATCTAAAAATCTAAATCAGTTTTTATTTGCCAGGTACATACAGGACATACTAGGAATTTGTTTTGGTGTAATTACACTGAGGCAGCCATTTGCGGCGCCAGACTGGTGTAATCACACCGAGGCAGCCATTTGCGGCGCCAGGTAGGAAGTAGCGCAAAGGGTCTTGCCTAAGGACCCACACTGGATGCTGTGGTGTATTTTTTTGCCATGGGCTGGATTTATGATAGTATCTAGGAGACCACTCATCATACTGCAGGACGATGAACCAATGCATGTTAGTATAATAAAAGTTGATCTAGAACAAGAATTAAAAGATCTTGACCAAAACAACAAATCATTCTACAGGCACAAACGTAATACAGCATGTATTGTACCTGCAGATGGCCAACTGCTTACAAGAAATGTTCTGTATTAAGTGTCATTAACATAAATCTTTTTTTAAGTTTCTTTGTTAACACTTTTGGTTATTTAAAATACGTTGTTAAATAATGCATAATAACTTCTGAAAATTTCAGTCACGCCCTGAATAAACAGAGTACATAGACTGTTTCAGTACTTTTGGAGGGGAAAGCAGAAGAATTGTTGGTGTCTGTGAACAACTTCTTTGTTTTTGTTTCCCTTTCACTCTGTAGTTTTGTATGAGCTTGCAGTTTTTCTGCCAAAGGCCTTCACCACAACAAAACCCTTTTGCAGCAAGAAGCTGCCCTGTAATGTTAGGACTTTACCTGAACTCACTGTCGTATCGTGCCGCCATGTGTCCTAGCCTGAGCTTGTCGTCGCCGATCAACATCATTCACGCCTCCGGTGGCCTTAAGTCACATGGGAACTCAGCTTTGCACTTCCTCTGCAGGGCCACCGGGGTCTTCTTGGCACAGGAGAGGAGCCAACAGGAGCTGCATGCTGCCATGAAAAGGTGCTTTGCTGTAGTCAACAGCTCCGTGTCTGAGGGCATGTCAGCAACCATCTTGGAGGTAAACATTTGACAGACTTCAAAGTAACCACACTGCAATGTGAGAAATTCATAACAAATCTGTCCCTGGGTTATTTGCAGAGAATTTCTCCTCCTAGCCGCACCATTTTAATAGTGAACATTTTACGACTATTCTCAATCTGCTTTGCAAAATTGTTATATAGCTAATTCAAGCCCTGTTACCCAAATTAATTGCTTGACTCCAATATGTCTATTCCCATGTGAGTCAAACCTCAAAATCCACTTAATCTTCTTTAAACTCAGTCAATTAAGCCAATCCACAGTCGGCTTAAAGTCTTTCTTGTATGTTTGGGTGTTTCATCCCACAGCCTGCCGACACCAATGCAATGTGCTAATTCTGTAAGCGATCCCTAGTGATAAGCTGACGAGACACATGAGTTTGTCTGTCTGTTTTCTCTGTCATGCCAAAAATGAGCAGGATTGTTATGCCACAGAATTTGATTGTCCAGGTGCATCTCAGTGAAACAGAATGGCATTGAATTCAAAGAGAAAACTTAATCAGTTTTTTAAATTTTTTTTAACTTTTGTTTTATGAGGTGGTGAATAGCTTACAAAAACAAATAAGAACTATACTAAGGGTTGAGCTTCCTATTATTGCCTCTTCTTTATAGGCAATGGATCTCAAAGTACCTGTGCTGGCGAGGAATATACCAGGAAATGCAGCAGTGGTGAAGCATGGAGTCACTGGGCTCCTGTTCTCTTCTCCTCAGGTATACCGCCCCCTGACCAGGTTACCCTCGTCTTCTGACTAAATAGCTCAGGCCCACAATAGTATAATACAGTTTTTTATTGTAGTTTTTCATGGGTCACCACTGAAGATGTCACTCTTTCATACAGTTTAAAGCAATCAGTGTAGAGTTTGTAAATTTGCTGTCCTCTAGAAAAATACACATCCATTGTCTAAATCCCTGACAAAAAACTGTAAGAACACCCTAAAGTAAAACCTCAAATTGCACAATTACACATTTTCCCTCCATGTGTTTATTTTAGTCATTAGCATTACAAGCTCTCCGGTCTGAATTGGGGAGCAGGTGTGTATCAGTCTCACACTGTTCACTGGAAGTTCAACATGGCCCCGCATGGCAAATTACTCTAAGCATCTAAAAAAAGAACTGTTATATGAAAAGGTTGCCATGACTATAAGAAGATTGCCAACATCCTGAAACTAAGCTATAACAAACTGGGACAGGTTTAGCAGGCCAGGTTCCACTAAGAACATGCCTCGACACAGTTTGACAAAAAAAAGAATAACTCTGTGTGGCATCCAGACGTCATGTCTCAAACCATACAATTTATAAGGATTTTGGTTAGCATGGCAGCCATCCCAAATAGAAAGCCTCTTCTAAAGTGGATCCACAACAAAGCCTCCAAACAGGCCTGCATTATCACACAGATACACTTACTTGGTTCAGACAGTGTCACATAGGTAAGATAGGGTGGGGTGTCTTGCCTTTACTGTGGTAACAACCCTGTACACACGTCAAAGATGACCACTGCTTTGCTAAAGAAGCTGGACCGGCCAAGCATGTCCCTAGAACCAAACCCTTTTGGGATCTGTGTGATTTCCATCAAATGGAAAGAGGAGAAGTAGAAGAGGATTGTGATGACAACAGGTAAACTCTATTGTACACCATACAATTTGAACTTTGTCGTAGAAAAGTGACTCTCTCCTTTTTGTCCAGCGGTTTAGACATTGAGTTTTAGAAACTGGCTGTGTTAAGTTATTTTAATGGTATAGGAGATTTAAAATGTTTTGCAAGCTAAACACTGGACTATTTTACGTCATATCTTCAGTGTTGTTCCATTAAAAGATGTGAAATTTTTATTAAAATGTTAAAGTTTAGAGATACTGTGAATAAAGACACTATAGTACCACATGTTGGTTAACCACAAAAACATAGCAGCAAATTGGAACGTGATGAATAATACTCTTGTTATAAAACCATTTAGCTTGCTGTTTTATTTGCATTTGTTGTTTAGGGATGAGAACATATGCTAAGGCCACTTGTCAGGGGGCTACAGCATGGCTCCCTCAATATGCGATGCTGTGACTTGAGGCTGTTGTGGTGGCTGAGTTAAGTCCTCTCTGCACGTGTTCTCAGCTAAACTACTGCTAGAAAGGTCACACAGATGGTTGCAGCAACTTTGACCGGATAAACTATGAACTCAGCTCGAGCTAATGGCCATTAAGTGCCCGTCTGTCTGCCTTCTTTTCTTTCTAGACATGTTCTTTCTAGTTTTACAACTTTCTCCCAATTTGGTTAATCACGTTTCTAGACTGTAAAACCTTAAACAAGCTTGAGCAATATAGATTTTTTTAAGGATTTCAAATTACTGTGGGGTTTTTAATGAATAATTTCAATCACTCAGTTACCTCTGTGGAAGAAATGTATAACACAAAAAAAATTAAAATTAACTAAAATAAAAAAACAGAATAAGGTGAACAGGTTGGAATTTATTGTGGCTTGTGTGTAAACTAAAAATGAACAAAATTATACATGCTTAAACATATACACAAAGCCCCTAAACGACTTCTACCTTTATGATGCCTTCAAATAAATTCCGGCATAAATCTGGTTAAATATGTGTTAGAACAGATATGCCAGTATCCAACGTTTAAGCATCCTCCACAAATGGTTTTGTGTAGGTAAAGTCAGGGCTTACCAGAAGCTGAATGTTTGCCTGCTTTATCTATTCCACAACTAGGTTTGGTAGAAATCCCAACCGTGTATAGGTTTCAACCATCTGACTCATCATGTCAAGCTCCCCAATTATGAGGGTTTTGATTAACTAGGGAACTGTCCAGGAACCTCAAAAAATTTTAGTCTTTTGTGAATTGTGAGATGAGGAAATTACTTGTAACAGT
This sequence comes from Orestias chungarensis, assembly GCA_032876305.1. Lineage (NCBI taxonomy): Eukaryota > Metazoa > Chordata > Actinopteri > Cyprinodontiformes > Cyprinodontidae > Orestias > Orestias chungarensis. The sequence goes on along the minus strand of JAVLVB010000857.1, from coordinate 3,169,286 downwards.
CTACAAGTTTGATATTTCCTTAAGGTGAGAGGAAGCCCATGTTTCAAGAAACTACAACCTTTACTGGTCAACTGAAATTTGCAAGTCCCTTTATGGACAATCCACATAGCTTTTAGGAACAAGGTCAAGACTGAGCTCCCACAATTGTAAAAAAGTACATTTGGAGGAGAGGTAAAGGTGATGGCGCCAATCGATTGAACACTGTACCGAAAATGATAATGTTTGGTTGCTTGTGTTATTAGTCCTATGCAAAAAGTAATTTTGTAGGAAAACTATCTCATTGCACCTTATTTCTATATCTTACCAGTTGTTAACTAAAACTTCACCTTAAACGTCAAACTTTGTTCAAGTAAAGATTTATGAAACAGCCAAGTAAATAACTGCTTTAGAACGTATTTAGACCGAGAGATTAGCAAAAGGTAACTGCATTAAACATTTTCAAAGTTAGCAAAACTACCTAAGGTAAATGTTAACGCAGCCTAAGGCAACAGCTAGATGGTTGAAACTTTCCCCAAACACATTTTGTGATGGATAAAGTAGGTTAACAATTTAGCTTTTGGAAAGCTCAACAGCCACTCAGCTACTCTAAAATTTGTGGACAATGATTAAAAAGCAGTGTCTGTTCCATATATTACCTGTCCTGTCTGAATATGAACATTTTGCTCATTAGCTAAACTCGGCACTGCTGTTAAAAAGTGAATGCTCTCATATGACCAAAGAGAAGAGCTGCTTCCTGCCAGGAGCCTCTTCAGTCATGATCACTTCCCTCGATTTGAAAACTAAAATGGCATACTGTGTGTGCCAGTGGATTAAAGTTGGTCTGCCTGTTGGCTCTCCGCAGCAGTAAATGTTGGCTGCCATCTTGTAACGACACACAAGGCACTGCTGGGCCAGCAGATGAGCAACGAGGAATCTGGACAATTGCTTGGACGAAAAACATCTCAATCAAGGAATCAGTCAAATGTTTATTTTCTTTGTTTTTCATCTTGGACAAATACTTAGACAATATAGTTCAAATGCAACATTTGCATTGTTTGTTGCTCTCTTTCTTTTATCAGTAAACAAAAAAAAAATGATACAGCCAAATATACATACAAAACGTCTGTTGGACATCCAATTTTGAAGCTGAAGCCATACATATCCACTTTTGGCAATATATGAAACCTTTTTTAGAACGTAATAATCAGTGTACTTGCTTCTATCTTAAGTTTTGTTTGCTTGCCTTGGATGTTGTTTAATGCTTTAAAGTAATATATATCCAAGCAACTTCATTGGTAAGCTTTAACTGAATCTTGCCAGTAAATGGGTGTGATTTTGGCTCTGTCTTCTCCAGGAATTTGTGCACCAGTCTCAGAGGCTTCTGTCAAATCAGGACCTGAGAGAGAGAGTCGTAAGGAACGGAAAACTCTATGTGGAGGAACATCACAGTGTGAAACGGGAGAGGGAAACGTATCAAAGACTACTGAACAAGCTGCACAAGGCCCAGTTTTTAGTCTAACTGTAGACTTTCTCAGGAACTTTTAACTACAGGGAAGAGGGAAATATATATAAGGATTTTCTTTTACTGATACATTATTTTATTCTTGTATTTATTTAAATAAAGATCATGTTCTATGTTTTATGCCTTTGAAGTTGCTGTCATGTTTCTAAATACAAGTGCTGTGTAAGTAGACTCTATCTACAAAAAATTTACATAAAGGGAACTATAAAGAGAATTGTAAATAAAGAGTGAAAGAGACTGTCCTTGATTTTCCGTGTTTCTGCATTGCTTTGCGATTCAAAAATGATTGATGCTTGAATTGTTTCTCATTCTACTGAGACAAAAGGTTACGCTAACTAACTCCTCCATATTTAATGAATTGCAGCAAATAGGTTGAACAGTTTAAAAAAAACCCAGCAAAATCTGAATTGCTTTAAAGGGGGGCCAATGATCCTTCCAATTTGCTATATAGAGCTTGGTTTGGCAATGCCCTGAGGCCTGGATGAATAGGAAAACTGATGTAAAATTGAAGAGGTAACTCCATTGTTTACCTGCATTATATACAATGAATTCAATTCAATTTCAAAATTCAGTTCGCTTGATTTTAGACCTGCTGCCTAATTCTACTCAATTTCATCAGCTTGGGGGAAAAAAGTGAATCTTTCCCAGCAAGGTTTTTATGACCTTTGGTGATTTGCAAGTTAGAACGAAGGGACAAAAATGCACAAATTCATAAATACACAATATCACATTAAATATCATTAGTTATTGTGGAAAGTATGGAGAAAAAAATATATCAGTGAGGCTGGGAAAAGGGATAGAAAATGTACTACTGCAATGGAGCTGCTAAGATTTCGGGTTAATACAGGTTTTGTAGATGTGTTAATCTCAAGTGTGCTCCATTAATCTAGGTTTAGGAGTTGGATTGCAAGAAAAGTTATTGTCTTTCAAAGAAAACACATAGGTCTGGCTCACATATCCTATAATGTTGCAGAAGACTATCCTGGTCTGGTGAAACCGAATTGAACTTCGGTTCGAGAGTTCCAAAATGTATGTTTGGCACCACTGCACATCACTTAAAAAACACCACACCCAAGTGAACCATATAGTGAACTGTTGAAAGCCTCAGTCGTTGGGGTAACTTTTATCCTAATGGAATGAGTGATTTGGTTTAGCTGGCTGAAATTAAGAGTAGTTCCAAATACAAGTTAGTTGAGACTCAAAGCCTTCAACAGCTGGCAAAGAATCGTTAGCATCATTGCATGTCCAAGCATGCATCTAAATCAACAAAAGGATGAGGCTGTTGGAGGAAGATATTTTTTAGATGGGTGAAGCCAAATCACATCTGATGATAAATCTGCAGAAATCACCTGAAGATGGTCTGAGCTGTTAGATTTGCAAAGCCTTTTTGCAAGCTGTTTGAATATTGTCAAGATGAGGGATGAATACAGACTGCTTTACCAGGGAAGAAGACGGAAAATAAATTATGTGGAAAAGGTTGATAATTACCTTTTTTGTTTTAAATCACAACAAACTTGCATTTTAACAGGGTGTGTACATTTTTGAGAACTACTCTACTCCTTAAGATCACTAACATTGTTTGAAACCACAGTGTTATTTATAGATTAAAGAGGAAGTGTCAAAGAATTAAGTGCATTTTAAAAAGAAAAAGCATGAAAATAATTCGCATTATATATTATAGTCATTTGTTATCAAAACAATTTTTTGCTCTACTCAGTATTGTAGGTGTTAATTTAAATGTTTGTATGTTACGTTTTCAACACTTCACTTTCTTTTTCTCTATGTAGTAGTGCCTGTAAAGTTTTGCACAGATATCCTCATGCAGCATGGACATTTTGTGGCTTTAAATATCATGTTTACAATATTGCATCTTCTCATCTTCTTTTATTAACTATATACAATACATGTACATGTAAAAGGCCCTAATGGGAAATGAAATATTTAGGAGGCCTGATAAAAAATCCTATTTTTTATGACAAAGGCATTGAGGTGATCGAAGCCACATCTGCTTTACGTGTGAGGTCTGATCAGGTTCTTGTGTTATAACTGGTCCCCAGGCTTTATGATGGGCACTTGAGGTTCTTACCCACTACACTCTTCCTTTCCAACCCAGTGGATACCATGTCCGTTTTCCTTGGATGAGAGATGTGGCGAATGCTGGCGCTCCAGTGTGGAGAACGTGGTGAACTGAACTCTCTTTCTCCTGCTGGTGGGCGAGTGGAGGGACTCGCTTTGTATGGGTTTGGTCCTGTGGGAGCTGGCACAGCTGAGAGGAGAGTCTGTTACAGAGGCCAGGCAGCTGGGTCTCCTGGTAAGAGAGGCAGTCTTGTCAGGCCCTATGTCAATCACAGTGGTTGCTGTATGTGAGTCTTGCTGTACTGGACTACCTGGCACAGTCATTACCAGCTCAGCATCTGTACCAAGCCAGACCCAGTCATGCCTATGCCCTGTTGGCTCCTGACTGTGAGAGAGAGGCTTCTTATGCCTGAATTTGACAACATATGAGATACAATTCACTAGAAACACCAAGATGGCTAGACAAAAAACACCCAGCAAGGCATACATTCCAATCTCCAAGTCTGTGAGAGGCCTATTGACCATGGCTTCTTCACCACTTTCAACCTCTGGCATGTCTCGTCCAGGGATCTCCACCTTAGTGGGGAAGCTGTTGTAGTTAACAAGATTTCCAGGAGCTTTTACTGTGCTTATAAAACTAATACTGCTCATATCCTCCACTATCATATTGTCTGAGCTATATCCTTTGATGATGTCTCTTGGGCTGCTAATCAGGCTGGCATTTACTACACTGGTTGGATTGCCAGCAATTTCTGGTCCTTTTTTCTTGCCCTCTCCGCTTCCAGCACTCATCATGGTTCTCTCAGTAGATTTGATTGTGGTTGGGATCTTCTGAATAGCGCTCTCTTCTTTGCTCGAACTTGGGATTGTTGAAGGAAGAAACTGAGATGGCTTCCTCTGTTTTCTCTCACCTTCCATCTCTTCCCCATCATTGCCATAGTCAGTGTTGCTGTCTTTGTTGCCAGCAGAGCTTCGGTCAACACTGCGTGTACTTTCACCTGGGCGTCGAGTGTTAGCCTGAAACTTGACTTTAAGGCTGCCATTGCCCACAGCCACAGTACTTTTGCGTTTAGACTTTTGGCAGGATTCACAGATCGACATCTCTACTCTAACTAGAACTCCTTCGCCCTCACCCTCTGCCACCACAAGCGGTGGTTTGCCCTGTACTGACACCACTCCCTGATCTAGAGATGTCACTGTCAGTTGGTAGTTGTCTGGATCATAGATTTCAAGAGGTGTCTGGTTGCCATCACTAAACTGAACCCATGAACTGACCAGAGCTTCCTAGAAAAAGACAGAGAATAGCAGATATTGTGCTAGCCTCCAATCTCTTTTTAACTGTCAAACATTAAAAATAGACTCTGAAACAGTACCTGTTTCGGGCTTTGTAGAATCTCTTGGGTCGTTGTTGTTGCCAAGATAGCTCTGCTACTTCCGGAACTACGTTGTAACGTCATGGAGAGCCCTGAAACCACTTGAACACCTAACTCTGTGATGCTTACTTTGTCGTCAACAACCTTGACTGTTTCCTTTGCCAAGATAGCATCGGACAGTGGAGAAAGCACCTGTGACAGAATAACACAGGACAAAGAATAAAGAAAAGATCCCTCAAATGGCATTTTCATATTAGACTCCAACATCAACCAGTTCTAAATAAATGCTGTTGTATAATTTTTCACTCGCTAATTATTAGAATTTTAATAAGCTGTGGTTCAGCCTACTACCTGGATGTTTGTAGTCCCAAAGTCTCGGCCTGAAAGCACCCTTCCTGCCTGAAGTCTTGCAACTCTAGGGTCCTCGACCTTCATAAAATATCGAACCAACCTTGTGATATCCACTTGCCAATCAGAGCCCAGGAAATAGGCTGTAGGGTCCCGCGGGTCTTCCTGCTCAGCCACAAAATGAGTTAAAACACGCACAAGTGCGTGTTGAAGCTGGAGCATGCAGCCTTTGCCCTTCCGTTCAGCGTCTTCACTGTTCCAGCTAGATCTGGGATACAGGCACGCAAATGCATGTGAGGTTTGCACCTGTTGCATAGCAAATGTCAGCTTTTAATCACGATCATGCCTGTCTCCCTGATTTGATTAACCAGTTATTTCATAACTCTGAATTAATTACAATCATGTTATTTAAATCCTTCGAAAGATATATTTGATTGAACATGAAAAAAGTCAAAACATTACTAGTAGATTAAGAAATAATGTGTATATAAAAATAAAAATAAACTTTTTTAATGTACTTATGTATCTCACCTTTTAGAGGTCAGGACTGGAACTCGCCAGCTTTTAATCTGATTCAGTTCTTTGTCAGACAACTCAATCTGCAGAGGAAGCTGAGGCATCCACACATTCAGTTCAAGCTGAGCACTCAGGTAGCTGTAGGTGAAGTTTACTGTCATCTTCACCTTGCCTTTGGTCTCTTTGCCATTCACAAAAACATATTCACATCTATCTGACACCTGGATGGGGGACGAGACAATATCAGTGGTAACAATTAATCAAATAACACAAATAAATTTGAAAACCTGTCCAACAACATGAACTATTACTAGTATGTTTAAGTACAGTCTCTATCAAACCCAGAGCAAATTTGTTGTGCATGAAGGAGATATTTGTCATCTAACCAATGACAAAAAATATTTAAATATATCCATAAAAGTCACAGTTTTAACAAATAGGCCGTTTCTACAACAACAAATGGGCTTGCAGCAGTTTTGCTCTGCATGCTACCAAAGTAATGTCAGCTGGGTGTAATAAAGTACCGTGATGATCACCAGTCTTTAGCGTTAGGAAGAGGCAGCATTGCAATTTTATGTTAATTCAAATATCTTGCAGTGTGGTGCTGACATCAGTTCTCTAATCCGCCATGTGCATTCGTTGCATCTTAATTTCAAAGGTGACCTTTGCAAGTTTGCTTAGGTAGTTATAGAGTTTATGAACATTTTGTGACATTTATGAGGAGTTTCTTCTTGATCGTGGTAACAGTTCCTGCTTTCAAATAATCACAAGCAAAGTTCTTCAATTGTGGTACTGAAATTACTACTGAATATGTGGACTGGCATTAATAGTACTTGAAATGTTATTAGGTACAATTTGCAAAGTATCTATGAATTTATTTAATATGTACACCACCAAACCTCTATTTGCATACTTCCAAATTGCATTAAAAAATTCATTTTCTGTGTTGGTGTACATACATTAATAACATAACTTAGACCAAACAGTAGTCTTAAAGATGAGTTGTTTAGATGCTCTGATCTTTGTTTCAAATTACGAAATCTCTCAAAATATAAGTGCATTACATAACGTTTGAGGAATCCTTATGCCAGCAAATGTCTGATGGCTAGTTATAAATTTTTCAGTTCATCAGAATTTGGATGTACGAATTGCATCACACCTACTTTACCACATTACCATCATCTACTTGATGCTAACTACTAGGTCTAGATTTAAACATTTTTAAACAATTTTTTTTAACATTTATGATTGTATATGTGATTAGAATTAAATTATTTTCTTGTAAAGTGCGTTGAGATGACACATGCTATATAAATAAATTTAATTGAATAACATGTTTTTTAATTGTACTCTAACACATTCTGACTATTCACTCGTCTTGGCATGCTGGAACCTGAAGGTGAAAATAACTGTTTGACCTACTTTCTCATCAATTCAGTAAATAAATGTGAAATTATGAGATATTAAGACAACATAGAATTGTCATTCCCATATAGTCTGCTAATATTTGAAATTGGAAACAAGGCAATCACATTTTAGCAAAAGTACTGTACCCTTACTGTTGGAGCAGAACACATCACATTCCAAACTCTTAATACTCATGCACCTCAATTATTTAGAAGATGTAGCTGTCACACAAAATTCAACAAACTATGGCAAAACTGGATGTTCTACAAAAACGTATTTAATTACTTATGTTTAGACCCATGTAATCCTTTCTTAAAGGACCAGCGTACACGGAAAGATAGAAAGCAAGGGTTAAAAAAACGTTTGTATTTAAATAGGTAGTAGTTGTTATAAAAATGTAGCACGGAATAGTATATCTGGCTAAAACTTTACTGAAGACATCATTAAAATTCAGATTGTAAAACATTAAATGTGTGTTCAGGGGAACAGCATTTTTTTAACAAAAAACTGAAGAGAAAATATAAAGATTTATGTGAGAATGATGTATCATTTATTTTTAGTTTTAAATAAACGCTGGCATTATCTACGGTAAGATCCAACATGTAGATGGGCTGAAAAGTCACATAGGAAGGTGGAAAAGGTGGACACAAAAAGCAGAATAAACATGTGTGTGTTTGTTTTTGTCAGACATGGATTTTGACTTTCATTACAAAGCAAAGCATTACAGAGGGCCATACATGGAAATGTATGCTTTGCTTTACTAACGTCATTTTGATTGTGTCAGTCTAATTCAGGTTCCATGAAACATACATGGAAAAATTTTACATAAAGTAATTTACCAGTGCTTTGACTGGAGATTTAATTAAAGTTGCAAGGTCTCCAACATAATAACATCATCCTTATTATTCCACTTGAAACTCAAGTGCCTTTGACATGTCCAATTGGAACATTTCTTTAAATATTTTCAGCATTTTCATCTCTCCTGCACTTTGCATTGGAAAATCCCAGCCAACCTAACAGATTACACTTTCTTTTGCTTTCATCCTATGATGTGAGCTCTCTATTATAGATAAATCCTTCTCCATCTATCACTAGCAGATTTGATATCCCTTAGGCACAGCAGAGGATGAAATATATCTGAGTCAAGCTGTTAGTCTAAGAAGATTAAATTGAATGCTATTTGGTCAGCAGACACGCTAGGAGCAAGAGTAAGCTTAGAACAAATACAGGTGAACTACACAATTGAAACTGACGATTTGATTCCCTTTTACACTTTTCGTCTTAATTTACATCTATATCTGCTTAATATTTATGTTATATAGTTTATCTCATCCTGTCAACCTCTGCGGCTGTCTCGACCAAAGGAAATTCACTTATAAAGTCAGAGCATTCCATGTTGGCTAAAACTATTCAGGGTCTTACTTCACCAATTTAAAATGCACTGGAAGAAAGGCTGAAATGCATTTATTCGTTCTTTATCTTGATAAATACAATTCCCTTTGACACCATAGTAAACAACGAGAAAAAGAATAGTTTATCGCTCTGTGGAGAGTCCACAGGATGATGCCATGACTTAGTAAGCTTGTTATAGGTTATTTTTAAGTTAATCAATAGCTTGACAGTGGGTAGAGTTTAAGACACATCTCAAGCATGCTACTTTGTTGTGTGACATGGAAAAAACTTTATGAAATCAAAACGCATATCAGTGAGATAACTTTGGACCTTCACAAGCCTGGTTCATCCCTGTGTCCAATTCCCATACAAGGAAACACAGTCATCTGTTCAATTATACAGTGAAATAAACAGCAACTGAATGTTTAGGAATCAAAACAACAGAGCAAGCAGACAGGTTCAGTGACCCAGGAAATACTACGTTTTGGTGCCACATGTGATCCAGAATAAATTGAAAACACATCATTATGATGCTGGTTTAAACTAGTGAGCTTAGTTTAAACTAAAGAATGGAATTATCCACAGTGAGATCCAGAATGTGGATCGGCTGAAAAGTCCCTCAGAAAGGTAGAACTGGTGACACAAAATGCAGAATAAAAAGCCGGATTGCAGTCTGTAAATGCTGTCAGAGACAAATATTTTGATCTTCAAGATGCATTATGTGGTCTGATGAAATTGAAATGTGATTGGCTAGACTTACTATTGAAATATTTGAATGGAAAAGAGAGAAGCATGAAAGCCTGAAAACCTACATACCTAAAAGTATGGTGGTGGTAGCATTATGTTATCTTAAATATTTGTTGCAAGAGGCTCTTATGGCACTTGATAAAATATATGCTGTCATGGAAAATGAGCATTGTGTGGAAATATTGAAGCTACATCTTAAAACATCAGCCAATAAGTTGAAAATTGGATGATTCTTTTAAAACGACAATGATCCAAGCATAATCTAAACAAATGACGCTTAAGGACAAAAAAGTCAGTGTTTCGGAATATCCGTCATTTTGAGCCAATCACATAGGCTTACATAGATTAGTCTGATACTATCAATATTATAGTGGTTGACATTGGTGACAGAATATGTGGAATATATTAATGCAACCTATAAAAATGACAGTGTGGACATTAAAGCTCAGGTACAAATTGGTCTTCCAAATGGACAATGACCCAAAGCATAGAGCCCAAGCGGTTACAAATGTGCTTTAGGACAATAAAGTCAGCGCTTTGTCATGACCATCAAAAAGCCCTGATCTCGATATAGAGAGGAAATGTATGTAAACCTCTGATTTTGAAGACATTAATAAATAAATTATGGATACATTCTTTCTCACATTATTGTGGTATTTAAAACATTAAAATACTTTTGGTAATCATAACTAACCTAACAGTGCCTATTTCTTTTTATTTGGAGTGTGTACAATTATGGTTACAACTGTTTATATATAGTATCTCTAAAGGACAACGAAGAGATATATATTGTACCTTGAGAATATCTTCATCAGTGGAACTACAGTCTGTGTATTCAGAAACATCTGTGACCAATCCATCTTCTTCCACAGCCACTGTCCTCACAGGCATCACTACTTTCTTTCCAGTCAAAACGGCAGTATTCAGGATCTCTGTGTCCTGCAGGGAATGTAAAGATCAAGCAGTTTCATCAAAGCAACAAGCGGCAAATCCTGTCTAACATCTGGTGTTGCCAAGTTTAAAATTATGTATGACGTAGACAATGAATGTTTTTTTTAGTTATTTCCAAGAAAAGGGTTAAAGGCAAAGTTGACATTAGGTAGCTCACTAATATAGGACCTTGAAAGTCATACATATTCACCAGACTGCCTTAAGGGAAATGAATCAATCATGAACAAATGTGGTGTCCTTATCCATATTTCCTACTAAAATTGGACAAATCTATATAACTCCCTTTTGATTTAGCTTTAAAATTTGTATAGAAGGATTATCGTTTGCTTTAAACCTATCTGCGTGTCCTATGTGGTGTGTTTAGTTTTTTTAAGTAAAAATTAAGAACATAGTTTTTTTATTTAAATTGCAGTATTGTGGTAAATGTATTACTTATTTATGTTTTTAGCATCCAATACCTTGAAACACATAAAAATACACAACCAGGACATGAAAGCATATGAAGCAATAGGGACTAGAATTTGAGACGGAATATAACGTTTCTGAGTATAATCCTTTCCACCAAGAAAGTTGATTAATTTTTTTTTAAATTCATTTTAGATTTAAAACCAAGACGCAGCAATTATTTTTGCAACTTACTCGTGTGGCTTTTGTGTTTAGATTGTACAAAATGCCTTTACTGTTACAAAAAATTAATGCCCAGCTTTATACAACAAAGTTTGCTTGTAAAGATAGGCCATTGTTCAGTCAGCAGCCATAGCAAGGATAAGGGTGTATGATCTATTTGGGAATTTAGTACGTTTTTTCATCTAAGCATGGGGAGGCGATTCAATGATCAAAATGTCTTTAGCTTCTCCTTTTGTGGCGCAGTGTTAAGTCATATGTCTGTGTCAGTGATCGGAGACCCATCATTGACATCAATGTGACCCACCTTTTAGCGTTCCGACAATAAACTATTTCTTTGTTATTTTACATGTCAACCATCTGTTGACCCCTCTTTGGGGTTAGGTTATCCTATAGCCGTGTCACAAATATCCTTATCAGCTCACTTCTTTGCTTAACCTTGGGAATGGTGTTCTTAAGGTTTTAGTTAACATTTATATGTATGCAAAGCTGATGCAAAATAGATCAGTTTTGATTTCATCACAGTACTTTGTCCAAATGTTTTGCATGTTCCTGGGCTAAACTAAAGACCTGTACAGGCCTGTACATGTGACCCCGTGAGGTTGATGTGTTGCAGACCATGGATAAGAAATTTACTATCTTGTCCTTGATGTCCTTTGAATGTTCTCTCTTCTTCTTTTTATATTGGAAAGGCTTGGTTAAAACAAAGCAATTCTATGGAAATGTATGTGACAAACTAGACAGACGGTCGGACAGACAGACACCTTATTTAAAAGCTGGTAGTAGATCAAATACAATTTTTAGCAGGGGATAATTGTTTTATTTATTGTATAGGGACAACAAAACAATTGTTCACACTTACCTGTTCAACGCAAAACAATTACTCAATAATTCCTGTGTTTCTTGGTCAATATGAAAAGGAATCCTATTTTACTTAAACCCAATTAATTCAGCTGCTGTCAAGATGTTTCCTTATACTCGGATTATAACTATTCATTACTGAACGAGAGACGAGACATGCAGAAATACAGAAATTTAGTCCTGTAACCCTGAGCTTTGTTTTCAAACCGTTTCATTGAACATTTGTTTGCGCTTTATTAAATTGTGCTCATTCTTTTAATATAAGCCATGAACATAATTTAATAATGCATAATTTCATATAATTAAAATAATGAATAAATAATAATAATAATTTGTGAGAGGTTTAAAACATATGTGTTTTCGGCACGGCTAACCTCTTTAAAGTATATGGTAAGATAAAATTAAGGAGACAGCCGTATTATTTATGAAACTGAGACAGCCAGCTATGTGTCAATGGACTCCAAAAGTTGTTTCAATGAAGCCGCCACCATATCCCACTGTAAAGGTAGTGTAAAAAACGATTTTACCACAATTTAAAAAAAATACTGGAACTGACCCTGATGTCTCTTTGAGCCAAGTGGAAAATCTCATGGTTGGCCGTCAGCCTATGGTCAGATTCTACTCAACAAGTGAGATGAACCATGTCATTTGCAAATCAGGATAGTGTAATATGTGAACTAAAGCGCCCCAGCATCAATAAGTCGGACATACAGGACATTGTAAACAAAGAATTTAATAACTGCTCCTCATTTTTCAGAATTATTATTAAGCTTGTGCTATTACCGAAAATTGTTTGTTTAGACGAACTCTTACGAACCAAATTACAAATAAACAAGATTCAATATTGTTATTCAAACATCTGGAATATTTAGTGACAGCGGATTATATCATGGATTAATTATAGAGGTAGCGTAGCGTTATAAAGAGGCCTGAGGCACCGAAATAGCAGCATAAGAAGCAGCTGTTAGGATCAGAGAATGACCACATATTGTATGCCAGAGCGGAGTGGAACAACACAGAACAGAAGCATCAGCTAGTTGACAGTCAACAACACAAGGTCACAGTCTGCTGAAAATAGAAGCCATTTCCTAAACACAACCCAGCCATATTCAAACTTTTTGCATATGCATACCAGACAGAAATGGATGAGAGTCAAGTGCATTTCATGATATTTTCATGCACTGATGCTCAAATGCAGTCGAAGCGTTGGCAGTTAGCGGAGGGCCTGCTGTCTGTAATGTTGATGCTGGTATTCATTACGATCAGAGATGACATGAAAGCTGTCATCTCACTCACCATCACAAGAGGAGCAAGGCCAACAAAATCTCTCTGAGTCGTATAAATCCTCATGGCTCCTTCAGTCTTGGCGACAGTTTTGGGCACAGACGGTAGCTCCAGCTTCCATATGATCACCTGGCTGTCAACAGGACTGCTCAGTTCCTCAACCTCAAAGTCCATCTGAAGTACCTCCAGGAGGCTGCTTTCAAGTCTGGACGAGAAAAACAGAGTGGGGATAAGCCTACATATACAATGTCAACACAGAAATATAGACAAACAAAATAGAGACATTACTTTAATACTTCACAAAAGATTTCCTAAATAATGAAATAGCAGATAAATTATAGACTGAGTGAAATATGTCTTTACAGAGTAATGTTTCTTTTCACAATAAAAAGTAAACGTGTCGTCAGATTTATCGAGTAAGAGAACAAAAGATCTCTCATTGACAGAGTGATAAGTATTTTGACTAACAGATGTTACACACATAAAATGATAAAACCCTTGATTGAACAAGAAGTAGGTCTCTGACTAGAGAGTTATACAGAGTCAAGTCAAGTTTTATTTGTCACATATATGGTCATACACAGTACAACTTGCAGTGAAATGCTTTTTTGTGACTGCTCATTCACACTAATTAACTAAAATACAAAATAGGTAAAATATGTAATATCAAAAAGAATGTATTTAAAATAGAATATAGACATATAAAAACATTGAAGAATTACCAGTATAATTATAAATGGCATTTAAAGTGAACAACTGTGTAAAGTAACAAATAGTGCAACATGATGCTACATAGGCTATACAGATGTCATAATGTAAATACATAAGTACTTATCCATACATATACATATGATAGTGTTTACGCATATACTTATATACATGTACATATGTCCACATATATACACATACATATACATATAAATTGGACATTTGTGGGAAAAAGCTTTTTCTCACCCTCTCCGTTTTGGCTTTAAGAGTACGAAACCGCTTCCCAGATGGTAACAAGGAGAACAGTCCGTTACTGGGATGAGTGGAGTCCTTTACTATCCTCCTGGCCCTTGTCCAGCACCGTTTCCTATATATGGACTGCAGGTCAGGAAGTTCGGTCCGGATTATGCGCTCAGCTGAACGCACCACCCTTTGTAGAGCCTGCCCATCCTGCTTGGTGCTGTTTCTGAACCAGGTTGTGATGTTTCCCATTATGAACTCCTTTAAGCATCTAAGGTGTTAAAGACGCTGACGGGCCTTCTTTGCCAATGCAGTGGTGTGGCAAGAACATGACAGGTTTTCAGAGATGTGAACTCCAAGGTACTTGAAATTGTCTACTCTTTCCACTGCGATTCCACTGATCATAACGGGGTGATAGTTCTCCTGCCTTATGATGCAGTACACTATCAGCTCCTTTGTCTTGCTGATGTTAAGGACGAGATTGATGTCCTGCCACTAGTCCTCCAGGAGTTTAATCTCCTCTAGGTAGGCCCTTTCATCATTGTTGGAGATCAGGCCCATCACGACAGTGTCGTCAGCAAACTTGACAATGGTGGTGGAGCTGGAAGTGGCCGCACAGTCATATGTGTACAGTGAGTACAACAAGGGGCTCAGGACACAGCCCTGGGGGGCGCCAGTGCTGAGAGTGAGTGCAGGTGAGATATGTTTTCCTACACGTACAGCTTGTGTTCTATCCATCAAGAAGTTAGAGATCCAGTGACACAAGAATGGGTGAAGTCCCAAGTTCTCCAAATTGATGGTTAGTTTAGAGGGGATAATCATGTTAAATGCTGAGCTGTAGTCAACAAACATCATTTTAACATAATAACCCCGCCCAGCGTCCAGGTGTGTTAATGTGGTGGGAAGAATGTAGGTGATGTCATCCTCTGTAGAATGGTTGTGGTGGTATGCAAACTGTAAAGGGTCCACACAGTCCGGAAGTCTTGAGGTGATAAAGTCTCTGAGGATCCTCTCGAAGCACTTCATCACGACTGATGTCAGGGCGACTTGGCGAAAGTCATTGAGGCAGGCTGGCTGGTTCTTCTTGGGGACTGGAACGAAGACAGACTGTTTGAAGCATGCTGGTACGATGCCCTGGGTCAGGGATAAGTTTGGAATATCTGTGAAAACAGGTGCTAATTGGTCTGCGCAGGCTTTGATGACACAGCCGGCGATCCCGTCCGATCCTGCTGCTTTCCTGGTGTTCACTCTCCTGAAGGCTCTCCGTACAGCACTCTCCCTGGTGGTGAGGGGTCCCTGCATTCCGACGAGCTCCGTCTGCATGCTAGATACACCGGTAGCGCTGATAGCATCGCTAGCGCTGTTAGCGCTGCCGGTTGCAGCCTCGAAGCGAGCGTAGAAGGTGTTCAGTTTGGTTGCCAGAGACGCGTCAGCACTCACCAGTCTGGAGGGTGGGCTTCTGTATTCCGTGATGGTCCGTAATCCCTTCAACAGGGTTCTAGAGTCACTCTGCTGGAACTGTGTCTGGACTTTGAGGTTGAGGAACTGACCAGTCTTCTTGACAGCCAGGTGATCATATAGAAGCTGGACCTACCATCTGTGCCCAGAGTGACTGATCTTTTGACTAAAAGGGCAATAGACCTCTTTAATTTCAACCAACAAGTGTCTCAAGTGATAGCCCTCCTCACCAACAGAGCTATAGATTTCTTGATTAATTAATTAATATCAAATCCAGATGTGGATCTTTAAACTGACAAATCAATAGATCTCTTTCCTGATAGTGGTGGAGCTGTTGACTGACAGGAATAGCTAACTAAACCATCAAACTGATAGGCTCACAAATCTTTTGACAGACAGTCACTGATCTCTTACCAGACAGAGGAATAGATCACTTTGCAGGCAGAGCTACATATTTCGCAATAGATCTCCAGAAAAAGAAAATAGTTGATCTTACAACTGACAAAACCATATTGCTCATATCAAGACCAGCCATTGTATAAAACAGCAGCTTATAGTTTGACTGTAGCATCTACTGGAATAATATATTAATTAGCTAAAATTCATTTAACAGCACTGTTTTATTTCTGAAACTTTCTGAAGTTATAAATTTAACAAAGCTTTAAAAAAAAGACCAAAAATTATCAGCCCTTCTCTACTATAATTGCCTGATGGATTTTCAAAAAAGCTAAAAAGCTCAATGTGATGTTCATCGTAGCCAAATATATCTAATTTACTGTGGTTTCTTCAAAAGACATTTTTTCAGAGCTCTTTGAATACCTAAATCATGCTTTAATGTTACTCTTCACAGATTATTTGATGCATATATACATAATCACTTCTGTTAGACTGCTCCATGGCAGCTGCGGCTACCTTACAGCATCACCACTCTGTGAATGTTTGTTTGAATTGGCGAATGACTTAAAGCAGTGTAAAGCGCTTTTGGGTCCTCCGGACGCTATGCTTGTACAAACCATTTAACATACACAATACACAATTGCATACATAACGCACAAATGTATCTTTTATAAGGTTTTTTTTTCTGTGTTTTATGTTGCATGGACAGTTATAAAAAATGTGCTGCTGTGTTGAAACCAACAGTTTTTTGGTTTAGCAAACAGAATACTGTAATCACAGTAAGACCGGTTTCCAGCAAGAGACCAGACTTTAAGCAGTATTTGGCATGAAATTCATGGAGACATGTTTTGAATTTCGCCCCATGAAAGAATACATTTTAATGTGTGATCTGAGGAACAAAGACAAGACATGGTCTGCCCTGTTTTTCAGCTTAGAGGAGGACTCTGCAACTTGAGGCATTTCCAGGGAAACATAAAAAATTTATTTTTTGTTTGTTTCTTTGCAAAAATTGCTTCACTGGGAATGTCTGCGAGTGTTACATATGAACACAATAAAAGTTGTTTTAAGGACATTGGCATCCTCCATACATAACAAAAGGTAGAGGTCTCTGGATATTATTGCTGCATTTTTTTTAATCCCAGCTGGAGCAGAATGTTTTTCTGCCATGTCCCAAGTTTGTATTTTAGCTTTTATTTTTTCAGCATGTCATTGAACAACACAGAAGATATATTGGTGGGGCAAAACTGAATAAGCATGCACATAACATCATGGACTCTATCAGACTCTACTGTGTGCACAAGTTATAAATCAGTGTCACTAGGCCCCTATGCTGCATAACTATGGGCTGCTTCACAACCACCACTACGTAGGGACAACAGCGATGTGGACTTACAAATCATATGTATGAATCCTTTTAAAGATTTCAACCCCCAAAACAAAGCATACTAAAGGATTTTTCCCTATTAAGGGCAAAAGAAAGATTAAGTGTAATTTAATCATTGTAACATATTGCTCAGAGACCTGAGATTAAAAGATAGTAATCGCATTCTGGTCAAGTATTACAAGAAGATATGCTTGGCTCACATCAGCAAGCACAGCACATCCCCTTAAGTCTGCATTAACACAGATATCCATATGATGGGCGATGTTGCCATGCTACACGCCCCTGTCATGGTTGGTAAGCTCATGGAGGAAAAAATGATCAACAACCTCATCGGCTGTGTTTTTATGGCTTGCAATCTGCCTGCAGGTTTATTAGGTTCCAAACCAAGCTCCTTCGGTGAAGGAATGCAAATATGACCTCAGTGTGCTGAAACAAAAAATACTATTTAAGCTGTCAAAAGCTAACATAAAGTCACAGAAACCCCTAAAAGGTGTGATAGCAGAGACCCTTAGCGGGAGTTCTGTGTATTTTGTCACATTTCTAGCAAGGATTCGCAGTAATGGTGAAAGAAATATGTGAAACCAGCACAGAAGTTGTTTTGAGCAGTATCCTGATCCACTATAAATAGGGGAAAAAAACACAAAGAGTTCAAGCCAACTGCTAGGCGTTTATTCTTCCGTCTCTGAATCACACAAACAGCAATTACAGCAATTACATTTTAACAAATAAAAAATGTAATTAATGTTTTGTTTGAAGCATATAAATTTGTTTTATTATTAATAAATTACCTCCCTTCTTGTGCTTTAACTGCTTGGCCTTTCATCGTTCTCCTTGCGAATCTTGGCTGCACACACTTGGCTCCACATACTCGAGCTTTAGTCATAAAATCTTTTCTTGGAGCCACTCTAAAGGCAAACATAATCTCCCTGTTCGAATTTAATCACAAAGCACCCACTTTGGGGTTCACTTTCAAGCTTGAAAAGCAACAAACATTTATGCAGTACATCTACAAGGCAAGACAGTTGGAAGGACAGCAGGTTTGTTATATACGTGATGACAAGTTCAAATGGTCCTAAAGTGGTTTGTTGGATCCTGAATTATAATAATAATCTTATTTAACCCTTGTTTATTAATTATATTTGGTGTTAAACCCTTTATTAGTTTAGTATATATGGTTTTATTTGCTGCTGTAATATTTCACTCATACAAAACTTGTCCGTTCAGCATAGACTGAAACACTTGCAGTCCATTTTGCATTGGCCTTTGCACAGTGTTTTATTTTGTTGTCCAACATTAGCAAAATGATCGGCTTTCAATGACCTACTTTATATTTTTACCAGTATCAGGGTTACACACAAGCTTTTAGGCACTCAACTAGGTTGACTTTAAATATGCTGAGGCAAGTCGTACACGATTTGATGGGTCATAGGAGAGAGTGTTATCTTTAGTTAGGCCAAATACATTACATAAGATGAAAGAGGAAAGGGGACACCTGACATGTTTAGTTAAAAATCCAGTAATCTCGATCAAACAAAAACCTCTCAGTAACAGACGGTTGTATATCTCACAAACTTTAACCTTAACAATGGCCATATTTAAAAACCATGGAAATTTTTGCATAGTGTTTTATCCAATTTACTGTATGTTAAGTAAGTTACTGTAGGTACAACAATGCTGTAGCACAAACACGCCTGATTCAGACTCTGTCCATTGATTTTCACAGCAGTGACAGATACATTTATCCATCTATTGTGTAAACAAATATATTTATTTATTTTACAAAAACAGACAGGATACGCTTCTCAAACTTTATGAAACCTGCTATACTGCTTTGCACCTGTAAAACACATTTTTATGGAGGCCGGTTTGCTGAAGTGCTCGAACAATCACTCTGGTTTGATTGCTTGTAGACATATTTGAGTGTGGTACAAATGAATCTTTTAAAATAAAACTCAAAAAGTAGGCAGAAAACCAGCAGAGCAGTTCAGACACAACAGACACACAAAGCTCTAGCGGTCAAACCAGTCTCTCTTCTACTGGTAATGTCACTGTTAAAGCTTAGAAACAAGCTAAGATGTATTAGATGGACAAAGTAATGTGCACTGCCTTTACTATTATCTGAGGAAATTCTTTAAAATACAGAAGGATGATATTTGGTGAGGAAAAAAAACATTGAATAAAACCATAAATAGTTAAACAGAATCTGCACAGGCTGTGAAGAGTTAAAATTAGTCGGAGACCTGGTTACTGATCATTCAAACATACACAAACTAGGGCCCTAACTTGATGCTTTGGGTCAGATAATAGTATTGCATTTGATGTATTTTATTTTTGTTTGCAATACGCCACAAAAGAATCGAGGATTGTGAAAATGAAAAAATAAAAATTGTTTTGAATTATTTCAGCTTATTTGCTCTTAAGTATTACAAAATAAACCAAATTAATTAGCAAATATTTCTGTGGAGTGTAACTCCAAATAATTTGCAGAATATTAGCGTGTTTCAAAATGTTTACATAGATCGTATCTAAAATATATATATATATTTTTTTAAAGTAGCTTTTGAATGTGAAATATTTCAGAGAAATGTTTGTTGACATTGTACCTTCAAGTGTGTGGATAACCAAAACTGTGAATAATAGCTTTTGTGGTAGTGTTAAGACACTGTGTGTGGCAATGCACAACAAGGTCTTTGGTGAGGGACAAATTAAAATAGGCAGTTAGTTTTAAGTATTTGGTCATTTTATCGTTTTGAGGTGGTTTGAATTCTCTAATCCTTGCAATACCAGGGGCGTCCACCGTGCTACCATTCTTTTGCAATTACTGCTGCTTATCTTTAATTATATATATCTACCAGCATGTAATAAAGATACGTAATGTGCTTGTAGAACATTAAGATGTTGATCTGACTTTTTATCTATTGCGCTGACATGCTGGAAACCTCTATGTAGTCTGACCTGTATTTATCTACATTCATCTTCTGACAACCATCCCTGTTTCTGCTGTTGGAATGCAGGCCCACAACATGAAGCTGAAACCACAACTTTTTCCCTGTAAGGATGATGAATTCATAGAATATTGTTTTATATCCTAGCTCTTCTTTTAACAAACAAATGTATGCCTGACCTCTCAAATCAGTCAGCCATGCAAATTTTGTTTTTTTACTACTCTTTTCTGATTTTAAAAAATTTGGAAAAACAACTTATTTAGTATTGTTTAACAACACAGGTATTTGCAACATTTTCTGGGCTATCACATAAAATCCAAGGAAAATCCATCGTTTGTCAATGTAAGGACAAGGGTGTGAGTACTTTTCAAGGCACTGTGCTATTAAAAATTGACCTAGTTAACCCAAAAACTAAACTCAATTAACTCAGGTTAATTGTAGAAAGCCGCTAAACTAGACAAGACCTCAGATAAAGAAAGGGTGTTACCCTGTTTAATGAGATTGAGTTCGAAGAAGCTCTCAGAGCCGGGTTTTATCCAACTGACCTGCAGATGTCGTGCAACTAGTTTTAAAGTTGCAGATGCAGCTGACCACACTCATTATTGTCAAAGTTAGGCAACAGAATGGGATGCTACTTTTTAGGGCTTCAAGACCATACACAGCTGGATAAATGTTAGAAAGAGTAATACTGGCTGAAGTTGGTAATTTAAAAAACAAAGCAGGTAATACAAATTTAGAACCTGCAGTTTAGATTTACTCCCAAAATACAAAACAGTTACACTCTGTGGAACTCTAGATATTTAACAGGATATGCGTTTTACATTTTACATGTCTTTTTTATTGTATTTATTTGTATATTAACAGAAATAAGGATTCATGGCAACAATTTAAAGACGATGGGTAACTACTTGTTTACTTAACTTTTAAGGACTTGTTTAATTTGTTGCAGTGACTATAAAATTATGGCTATTTGTGAGAGACTGTGGACCAGGAGAGAGGTTTAGACATTTCCCCAATTGGAAGGGGCAATCAAAAGCCAACATTAACTTTGTCA
The DNA here is from genome assembly GCA_032876305.1 of Orestias chungarensis. Classification (NCBI taxonomy): domain Eukaryota; kingdom Metazoa; phylum Chordata; class Actinopteri; order Cyprinodontiformes; family Cyprinodontidae; genus Orestias; species Orestias chungarensis. The sequence goes on along the minus strand of JAVLVB010000857.1, from coordinate 3,148,021 downwards.
AAGGCAACAGCCTTCGATTATTTTTTAACTTTTTTTTTTAGCTGGTTTAATACAGTATTACTGTATCACAAACCGCCTGCTTTATCTTTTCTTTAACTTTACCATATATGTAGCATCTTTGCACCGAAAAACCACTCTCCCAGCCCCAGAAAAAAGGCTTTTAAAAAGCAGTTTCTGCCAGCAAGTGTTTTCCACGCATCGTTAAGTCGTTGTCTTGCATTAATACAAGTCGTTCCCTCGCTTTAATTTAATTGTGGCCAGAATCTATTAAAATTTTTTTCCCTATGTCACCAAATGAGTTCCGTAAGGATAAGTAGTTATGATGAGATAGTAAAATTCAGGATTCCAATGAAGAGCCACGTATAAAATGTTCTGACAAAGGAGCAATGTTGTTTTTTGAATAAAGTACCTTTTCCCAGGTATGGGGGCCTTTCTCTGGCAAATAACCTCGATGGCTCCATCTGCTCCCATATCCAGCGTGATGTCCCACAGTAAAGAGTTACTGGGTGTCGCCGTTCGAAAGGTCACGCCTTTCTTTACCGATGCTCTGCAAAAAGCCACAAATGAAAAGGTCACAAATGTGGTAAATATTGAAATGTCTGTATGTATGTATGGGATATTTTGCATACTGTTCCTGTGTGTCAGTGTGCTCCATACAAAACAAGTTTCGCGGCGCATCGTGATAGTTTTGTTTTCAACAAACTGGCAGCTGTTTTTATTTGACATTCGTTTAAAACCCCCCTTAATAAAACAACTATTGTGTAGAAGCTCATATCTACCCTCTCTGCCAGTTTTCTCCACCTTCAAGTCGCTGTTTGCTTTCATGATTTAAATTGGACAGATGGATTGGGAGTTTTCTTGGCTGACTAATTCATAAATTGTGTACATCATGAGGCTGAAAAGACCATGCCTGTGGGTTTTCCCCAGGGTAAGCAGCTTTCAGTAGGTCGGATGTTAATGAGAAACTTTTCTGTAAGAATTGCCGGGGCCAAGAGAGGCAAATAATTGGGAAAAAAAAACCTGTACAGTATATTTCTTGCCTCTTCATTTGCTGTTTTCTTTTCTTTTCTTTTCTTTCTCCAAATCTATTGTGGGACCTGCACACAAACCACATAAATAGATTCTGTTGGAAAGCTCAGACAAAAAAGTATTATTCTTTCATTTTGATTCACATGTAAAGCTGTGTGGCTTATCTCCCAATCTTCAAGATAAACACAAGTGTTGAGCGCATTACGAGTCTCCAAGGAAACGTAATCTGTGATAAGAGCAGCAGCAATCTGAGCGCTCCTATTGCCGCCGACTTTAGTTTTAGTTTCATCCAAAAGAAAGTAAAGTCCTGTTCTCCTTATTGAGGAAACACAGCCTCGTATTATCTCCTGATATAAAATAATAACACTGACCTACTGGTTTGCATATTTTGAACATGTTTCTTGCGAGGAATGGGCTCATTTGAAAATCTGCCTAAGTGTCCTAACAGCAGGAGTCATAGAAAAGAGGGCTTTCTTTTTCCGTATGAAAGAATTTGGCTGTTTTAAATTCAAAGAGTGGATGAACTCAAAGGGTAAAGGTTGCAATTAGAAATGAATAAATGATCTGTGGGTTTTTTCTGGTTCTTCGGAGCTTGAGGCCGCTTGTTTCTGCCCCACCTGCCTGCTGCAGAAGCTCATTAACCTGATTAATAAGACTTTACAAAGGGAGGACTAGGCTAATGGAGCAAATACCTCCTGTTTAAAGGCTTGCTTAAAAGTCAAAAGACATTTTAACCGACATAACAATTGCACTGTGGTGCAAATGCAAATGCTCTAACTGGCCAGTTTAAACAAAGGAACAAAACAAAAGGAGAATTCTGAAATTATGTCCAGAAATGACTTTAAAAATATTTAACAACAAAATGTTATTTTTTAAGTAGACAAATTACTCTACATCAAAAATGATTAAAATAAATACATTTTTTATAGTTGTCCCCCAATGGCATCTTAATCACATTAGACCAATCTGAATGCATCTGTAAATTAGACCTACATCTTTAGTTTTATTGGTAAAAGAGAGTATTCATGGGCAAGATGTTATATGTTCAAAATGTTATCTAAGCGGATTGAAGTCTAACCTTTATCAGAACTGTACAGTTATTGTATAAACCTTATGTCAAAGTGAAAGAATTCAAATTTTCCAAACTTACATCACCTTTTCAGATCAGATCTGACACAGTCAACTGGTAAAGAGAGGCCCTATGAGGTGACTGTTTATTTGCTCCAAACAAATTACTGCTCCTTTACCTTCTTTCAGGTGGTGAGATTGTTGTTTTTTGTATGCTTACGGGTTGTCTTCATTATTACAGAACTGAATGAGTAAAAAAAAGTCACTAAGTAACTGGGAGCATTTCAGAGGTGTGGAGGAAATGGAAGGTGCATTTCTCCAACGCAAACTTTCACCAGGAGCCACCGTAATTTTTGGGGCCATCTTAAGGCCATGTCTGTATTGGATGGGTATTTTTGTCTAAAATGACCTTCACAATCAAGGTTTTTATTGTGGTTATCCCACTGATTAGAAAATAAGTCATCTTTAAAACCGTATCACTTCAATTACATGTGTATTGTTAACTAGTGATAGATTATTAACAATTGTCATAATTTAGTGCTTTATTTCAACATTTTTAAATTAGTCTATGTAAATTTATGGAGGAATTTTCCAATGCATTTGAAGCAGAACCATTTTATTATAGAAAATAGCTTTTAATTATCAGTTATCAAAGTGGGGAATAATGTCTCCCTGGGAGGTAAAAGTTGGCACAGGCAAAAAAAAGTACTTTTACGTAAAGTTTGCAACATCAACTCTAACCTGTGTTTAAGTTCTGCCGCTCTGCGTATTTTATCACACATTTTCCACTTCAGACTCACAGATAAAAAAAAGACTTCTTGAATCACATTTAGATTTAGCAGAAAATAAAGCTCTAGATTGAAAGCATTACTACAGTCAAGTTGCTGTACAGCCTCTCTGGTTAGTGGCTGAAACACTGCATTAGAGTGACTGACAGAGGGGAACAGAAAGACGGTAATTGTTATCAGTCTGAGCGTTCCCAGGAGGCTCTAGCAGCAACAACACAGGAGGAAAAACACAGTGTGGTTTAAATGAGCAAAGGAGAATAGATGAGGTTTCAGTACAAGGATCTGCTCATTTCTGCCCCGTTTGGATTCTAGCAGATGCCAAGATGGAAGGTGGCTGGACCCACCTCGCTCACAGTAACGGTAAAATAGTGTCAACACAGTATCCACTTACAGCAGTTGCTATAATTAACTGTGATACGTTGACAACTTTTTTTAAGTGCTTCAACCAAAGAAATATTACGTTTCTCAATTTATCTATAGTGCAAAGTAAGATTATTCAAACCTATTACACCTTTTCACATTTTTATATCTTATCCACAAACCTTAATTTTTGACAGTGGATTTGTAAAATCCACTAAGAACCAGTAAAACAATACTTTTTTTTCAAAATACACCTAAATATTTTATAAGTATAAATCTAAAAAGTCTGAGATGTATTAGATTATTAATGCATTAGTGTATTAGTTTTTTCTTCAGATGAAGCTGCAAATCTTTAGGATATGCCTCTCTACAAACGTTGCATATCAAGAGACTGAAATTTGCAAAACAGCTCAAGCAGTCATTTCAATGCCTGTGAGGTTTAGTTTTCAAGTCTTGCATGAGCTTTTCTTATATACTTTGGCTAAACCATATAAACTCATACTTGTGCTTTAATCTAAAGCTTTTTATAATAGTTATTGGTGTAAGTTTAGGGTAATTGAGCTGCTAGAAGGCAAATCTATGCCACACTCTGAACTCATCGTTAGACTCCAGCAGGTGTTCCTATATGCTTGGACTCCATCTCTCTTCCAATCAGTTCTGACAAGCTTTGCTGTTTTTGAGTAAGAAACTTGTTTCAAAAGCAGATGTTACTGCCACCATGTTTCACCACTGGTATGGTGTGTTCAGGGTAAGTGTAAAACACTTATCTAACTATTATTTGTATAAACTTAAATACCGTGGATCCAGACTTACTTATTGCACTTTAGAATGCATGTTATTTCTACACAGTGTGACTGTGCAAAAACACAAAAAAGGGTTGTGGATGCATTTACAAAGCACTCTATTTATCTACTCCAAGTGTTTATGGAGAACTAAGGAACTGGTTGTTGCAATTGCCTATTAATGAATAAAAGATGTGTGTTTTTTGAAAATCTGCACTTTTTCTAGTTTTCTCTACTTTTAAACTGCTTCCCTCTGTGTTAAACAAACAGGCAATATTTAACCTCTTAGACTTAATTGCCGTCCTGCTGACTATAGAGAATAATAATTGTGGAGTTTGCTTTCAATCTGGGAAAACCCTTAAAACCTTTAATTTGCTGCAATCATTGAGAAAAGGAGGATAGAATATTCCCAGTAATAATGAGAAAACTTAACAGGGTGGTTAATCTAGTAATTGCCTCGGAATAGGATGGCCTGCCATGATGGAACACCTCCATGTATTAGGGGAAAGTGGAGCCGGGGTTACTTAATAAAAAGTAGCAGTAACAAGAAGTCTTATCTAAAGTCCCTTTTTATAAAAGAAAAAAAAAAGGAAAAAAGGAGAATAAAGATTCCCCAGCTTTTGAAAGGGGCATTTTTTTCCTTTTGAGTGATTGGGAGCAGAAATCCCGTCTCTGCGGTTGTGGAGTGCCTATAGAGGAAGGCAGCGGACAGGGAGAGGCACGGGGGCAGAGAAGATGGATGGCTGTGGAGACTCTAGCTGACAGCGTATGTGAAAGGCAGCTCTCAGGTGTTGCGGCAACTATCCATCTCACTTTCTGACCATGTAAAAAATGAGTAACAAGTGTGGTTCAACTTTTATGTAATCCTCTGTTTTGCTGTATTTGCTTATGCTCACATGGAAAAAAGCTTAAAATCAATGTCTTGCGAGATATATCATATCCGTTTTACTTTCTCACATTCTAACAGGTTGCATCCTGAAACACTAACTATTATCATAGGCAGTTAGCAATAGTCATCCTGTATGGTATTTACTCTTACTATAATCTAGTATGATATTTTCCATTTTCCACAATCTAGGAAACCCAGCAGGCATAAAATTTGGATTAAATCTCTCAAGCCTAGAGTAAAAACAAAAGAGCACACAACCAAGAACACACCATTTCCACCATATGAAACAGTGATGGCAGCAACCAGCTTAATTTTGGACTTTAAATTGCTGAAATAATATACTTATTAAATCCCGTTGTACAGTGATTTTAATAAAGATGAAAGTAATACCAGGTATTAAAGGTGCAAATATTTTTTTTGCATTTTTTAAGCACCATATATCAGCATTAACATTGATGTTGACTCATCTTTGTCAGCTTTTACACATATCAGTACTGGCCTGATACATAAAATTGGACTGATTTAAGTAACTAATGCGGATTTCAATCTTGTTCTTATTTCTGTGTATGTTTTAAATGTAATACTTTTTTATATATATCAATAATATCCTAAATGTATATATTAGTCCATTCCAGTTTTTATTTTTTTATTTTTTAAGAAAAGGATCACGTTTTAAACACACGGAAGTCATTAAAGAGTTTTTAGTTTGTAGAATGGAATATTCTTTTGTGATGAGGATTTTTACTGGTTGGTCACCCCCTATGTACTCCAGTATGAACGGTAATGTGGAAATGCCCCATAAGGTTTGGAAATGCTTCTTCTGTGCTGTGATTTCCCCAGTCTAATTGTGTGGACACATTGCTACAGCACCACCAGCGAACCCCAATGAAATGGAAAAAAGATGCAGTGATTAATTATGCAGGCAAATGTCCAACGTTTAGCTGGGCTGATGGTGGGCCATCAACAACGTGCTTATCGTTCTCATGGAGTGGGGGAGTTTGGGGAGACCTTAAAGCCAGCACTCCAGCCATATGGTGGGGACGGAATGCCTCAAAATGGATGTAAAACCCCCTATTTGTTATAAATATTAAGGATTAGATTTCCAGGTTAAAAGGCTTAGCGGAAAATAATCTCATATAGAGATAAAGGTCTAAATGTAATTTTAGTCTGTATTTTTCATTAAGATGATTTAGTGGTTTAAAATAAAGTAAAACAAAGCATTTTTGGTTTAGAGTTAAACCCTTTTAACGTCACAAGGAAAGAAATTACGGTAATTTTCTCTAAGTAAAGAATATTAAAGCAGTAGTTGGTCAAAACAACTGATTTATTTGGCTGAAAGGAGAAAATAGCAGGCCGTTGTTTGTTTTTTGTTTTTTTCCTCAATCAACCCTAAATTTAAATATCCCTTAACTCTGGGCATAGATATCAATAACAGGTTGATCATGCTGATGAGAGCGCATTAAGGAGAGCTTAATGGGATATGCAGACATTGATAGAGCACCCAGACATCTGTTGAAGTCTGGATGCACAGAGCTTGTTAATATGCAGATAAGATGGGTGAGTGTGGTTACGTGCTACTGCGCAAATGGGAAAAGCACTGAGTGAACAGTGCTTATAGGATAATTCTAAAAAGGGAATTTTTGAGTCCAGTCACCAAAACCTGCAGCACAGATGTGACAGCCTTCTAAAATCTTGCAACCAAACACACAGAGGAAGAGACTTAGAGCGAACTGAAGAAAATAACAAAAAAAGGGGAAGTGAGATGGCATCATGTTTATCTCATTTTAACTTTGGTAACTTTTGCGTTACTAAGCAAATAAGATAAGGCAGCAATGATTAAATGTGACAGTTTTAAGAAGGGAAAAGTTATCTTTTTATGTCTGCTTTCACTTCTTAATTTAAAATTAAGAGGCTGGAAGAAAAGAAAGCTAGATAATTAAAAGATATAGATGACCTATCCTTTTAAACTACAAGGGTGTGTGGTCATTGAACTGAATGATGGTCCCTGTAAAAGGCTGCAGAAATAGAAGGATGAAAAACTTTGACCGTTGTAGTATTATTATTATTATAATTTCTTATGTGCATATGTTCAGTCAATTATGCAACTATACATTTTTTTGTTGAAAATTTATAATGCTCTCTTCTCACCTGCTCACCTCAGCTAAAATGTGTGAATCTTTTTTAAAATTATTTAAGCGCTTCATTTTGCATTCATTATAAAATATGGAAAGAAAGTACAGAGTGCTGCATATTAGGAAAACCCGTTTAAACTTTTCTACTTTTGTGTCGTTTTGAAAAGGTTCAAATTTGTTTTGTTTCATTTTGTCTGTTTGTTTGTTTTTCAGACCTTCTAAAAATGTCAGCTGTGTGTTTCTGAATTGCATCTGTAAAAGGATTTGGCATCTGAAGACAAAATCTACAGACAAAATCTTAAGTACAGTTAGATTGGATGGAGAGCATCTGCAGACATCCATTTTTTAAATCTTGCCTCAAATTCTCAATCTGTTCTAGGGTGTGGACTTTGACATGGTCAGGTAGACCTCACATACAAGCATGCATGAATGTTTTGGCCTGTCGTCCTGATTAAAAATAAACATCCCCCAAGTCTAAATCCCTTCTGACATGTTTTCCTCCAAACTCTAGTATATATGTTTATAAACCAGCTTATATTTCCCAGGTGAAGAAAATTGTTTCTAAAGCTGTGATTTGCTACCTTCGTGTTTTTTTACAGGGACAGTATGTTCAGGGTAGCAGCTTTCCTCCACACATATCCCTTTGCCTGTTTGCCAAAACAAAATGTTATCGCTCCAGCAAAAACATTTCTATCTGTTTCCAGTGGCTTGAAATAAATGATGAAAAAAAACAAAATTTTTTTTACATCAGTCGTTTTTTTCAGGTATGGTTTTCTTCTCCTCCATAAAGACCAAAGATGTGGAGTGCATGACTAAAATTTCTGTTGATTGCCACTAAAGCTAGGTATCTGTACAGCTCCCCCAGAGTTACCATTGACTCCTGGGTGTGTCCCCTGTTATTTACCTTGTTGCTTGCTTGGCCTGACAGTTTAGATGATGGCAATGTCTGGGTAGACAGTGTTTCTTTTATTCAATGATAGATTGACCGGAGCTCTGTTAGAAGATGAAGTGTCAGATATTATAACCTCACCCCGATTTTCCGTTCTCCACACATTTCTGCTAATATTTGTCATGCAGTTTGCTCACTAATGGCTTCACAAAAGAGTTGAATTACTGATACTTATTTAATGAGACAAATGCATACAAATAATTTGTTGATTTCTTAAAACAGTTGGTTGAAAACAATACATGTTTTCAAGATTTTTCTGAAGAACAAGTTTGACAATGACCTATGAAGTCTGTGGTTGTAGCCTCACTGTTCAAGAAAGATTAGTTCACCTGGAAGGAGCTACTGGTTACTATTGTCCAGGAACGTTGAAATGGGTAAACGTCGGCCTTTAGGAATCTTGCTGGGCCAGATTTTAAGTAAGGAAACCTTGCCCAAAAAACAGACAGATACATTACCAACTCAAACAAACAAAATTATTAACTGCCTTGTTTGAGAAAGAGCATTCCACGCCTGCTGACAGATCATCATTCACCTGCTCACAGAAAAAGAAGCCGCTGTCTTGAATAATAACAAAATAAATCTGTCTGTAATCAGGTTAGCGCAAATCTCTGCTCCCTGTGTTCTGACAGCTAACCTCAGCATATCGAGCGTTACGGCGGAAAGGTTCTGTTTGATCTCTGTCTGGATGAAGACAACAAAAGGGTGCAGATGACCGTGGAAACTTTAATGAAACCGTGAGAGCTGTTTCAGGTGCATTTAATTGACTTCCAGTTTGGAGTCCCATTGCATCACTTCATGAGATGACAGCAAAACAAACTGGTGAATCTTGAGAAGAGAGCAAATGTTTTTCTTTCCTTGGACTCAACACCCCCTCAACTTTTTAAAATCTTGGGTTGGGTTCACAACTAATCAAATGATGTCATGAAAGGCAAACAACTCGAAATACATGTGTGGAGGTGTTTAAAATGCTTATATTGTATAATTTCAAAAGTTTTAGATATGAATCCCAATCCTTTTAAAACACAAAGAGCAAGTCACAACGGCAAACCTTCCAACCTATGCATGTCCACCTAAACAGTCAGGTGTATCAATGAGAGCATCAAGTATTAGTTGAAAACTACAAAATGTTGCTTTTGTAGGCAGTAGCAAGATCAAAGCCGTAAAGAAGAATTATTTGCATTTCTCCACATACAATTTAAGGACACATTAAACATGTGAAAGAAGGTAATCTAGTCAGATAAGATAAAACGGAACTTTTTCTTTGTGCGACCAAGACAGAAACTAATGTTGAACACCCCGCTGAAATATACATGGTGGTGCCAGAATCATTCTGCCGGTATGCTTTTCCTAGGTAGGAACAATACAGCTGGTGAGATTGATTTAATTATGAGCTAAAAAATGGCAATCTTTAACTACATAAATATACCAGAGGGCTACAAATGAGGATTGTAACACAAAAAGCTGTGGGAACACAGATTTGTTCTCAGACACTATCCATCCAATCAGGCTTGAAAACAAAAAATATATAAAATATGCATCCCATTTACTTATGATTCTGCAATTTGCTCAATATCTCAACAGCATTGTTTAGGGATAGCAATGAGCTGCAAGTGTATGACGATTTCTGAAAGTCCCTGTTTTTCTCTCAAGAACATCCATCGAGTGGTAACATTTATTTTTGGGAGATATCATTTTATTTTAACTGTCAGAGCCCATTTGATTTTACAGCTAACAACGATGCAGACACCTCTGAAGGAAAACATTTATCTAAAAAAAATCATATGCAATCACAGATAAACATGCACCACTTCAAAATGAAAAAAAGGCTTACATTTGACAGAGCTATAATATTAAAGACACATTATTGTCAACCTTGTTCTCCATGATCTTCAGACATTGCTATAGCACAAACGCTTGCTATATATCCCTTCAGGAATAATGAGCAACACTTGATTTTTTATTTTTTTTAGCTGCATTAACCATCATGATGACTACCACTCTTGAAACACCTCTTAATGTCACCACGCTGTGCTAGAGCAAGTAATCTAAACCTCTTCACTGAAAAATCACTGTGATATTTTCAGAGAAATGCCATAATCCACTTTATATCTCAGAGCTCCTGACATGGCCTTATTTTTGATGCCAGTGGATTAGTGCAAGAATTAGGAAAGATGACTAATACTGTGAGTAACAACAGTCCCCAGTTTCCAATCTTTTTCTCTTTTTTTTTTCATGCAGTGGCAACTTCAAACCAAGTCGCAGCAAATACTAAACACAGCTGTACCTGAGAGTGAAGTTAGTAAGCTGAGCCGTGCTGGCCATCAGTATATAGAAGGTGGCAATGTCAGTCTTTTTTAGAGGTTTGGATGAAGTCCGAATGACGATAGTGTTTCCAAGCTTGAGGCGAGAAAGTGTTGTCATCCCTTTGGGAATCTGCAGTAGTTGCACGCTTCCAATCCGCCGCATAGGAGTAACAGGAATATACTCAGCCGGCTGCGCGGCACCACTCCAGCGGCTTCCATTCACAGAAAAGCACTTTCCATTGACCCTGGGCCGAGCCTGGTAGTACAGCTCCATTGAGTTCCCAGTAGCTGAATCCTGCCTTTCCCTGCTGGTGCCCTCTGAACCCGCAACAAACCAGCCAGGCTCAGGAATAAGTTCAGCCATACAAGTTCCCCTTTCGCCTCCTATAGCACAAGAACCCCTCACCTCCTGTGTTTGCCAGAAAGCATAAACTGTCACACATGGTAGCTCATCCAAGGCTCCCTCACTTCTGCCCCAATCCCTGCCTGCAACATAAAACAGGACCCGAACTTTAGGTTTTGAGGAGAAAACCCGAGGCGTCAGCACGAAGGCCTGGATTTTCCAGTTGATCGTAAAGACGTCTGGGGCATTAAAGAGCTGCACAGACTGCACCAGATCCAGAGGCACAAGTCTCTCTGTGGACACGAGACCATAGCTGGCATTCACAGCTGGCTGGCGGCTGGCTCTTAAAAGAACAAAGGGCTGCGTGTGACTCTGCATGCTGGAGTTCCTCATGAAGTCCTGCCCAGCCTCCTTAAGGAAGAGGTAGTCGGCATCCCGTACCTCGTAGTAGACCGGTAGGAAGACAGGGAAAGGCACTGGATTCCTAATGTCTGTGAGTTCCTTGCTGTTTAGATCTGGAAGATAAAGAACAGTACCTTATAGTTTATAGAAGAAAAAAAAACTACTGCCCTATTTGGAAAAAATTTATAATCGAAGAAAACATGTAACATCAATGCACATTTGGTAATAAAGTGCTATAGCTTACTTTAATACAGGAGCCATGAGAGGACAACCTATCAGCTGAGTAGGGCATCAAAGAATTAAAAAGGATTCTGAGATTAACCTTAAACCTTAAGCTTTCTACTTTTCTCTTACCAAGAATGACAAACAGTTTTACAAGTAAAGGTTTTGAAGAAGAGTTGTATACAAAAACATCAATTTCATAATGAAAGTTTTAATAGTCACCAAGCGACGATTGTATTGACCACCACAGAGAGGCAGACCTGTTTCTCCATGATTTATGGAAAATTGCACCTGGATGATACACTTTTACTCTGTCTATTAAATTAAACAGTGTGGGGGGAAAAAAACAACAATATCCATATGAAAAACGGGAGTGCATGGAATACTAAAAGCAATACTTTAACATTTCTTTTCGATAAAACACTTATTTGATATTTTAGTAATGAGATCAAATACCTAATAATTCAGAGGAAAATTATACCAAAGCTCTTTGTATAATTGGAACCTTCTGTAATGTCTGCTTATTTACAGACATAAGATTTCACATTCGAACATGTTGACATGATAGAAGCAGTAACAGACAGTGACAGAAAACTGCACCTTGTAACAGTTTTAGATTGGTTTGGGGTTTTTCGTTCAAACAAAGTACCCAGAAACCCAAATGTTGTGTTTTGTAAAGTGGGATGGTAGCTGATTAGGATTCTAAGAAAACATTGAATCAAAAGAAATTTGACAGGTTACAGAACCGACCAGAAGGAAGTTTATAATTATTAACAAGTCCTCATCTTGAACAACACACCCAGATCAGACCTCACTGAACCTCTCCCAAAGAATTACATAATGTTATTGTGCAGAGAAGGTCAAAATCTCAGACCACACACCAACCTAGAAATTATAGTACTTAAAAAATAACCAATTATTTTACAACTGCATGAATTAATTTGAAAACGTGATAATACAACAAAAGAGACACTCAAATCATTTTTATTCAGTAAAGAGGTAATGATCCACTTATTTTCTATTGTTTTCAGTCATGAATTAACCACTTAAGCCAGACAGGCTGATATCTGGGTCTACCTAAGAAAGATATTTTAACTCTGTCTCTAAACAACATGAAGTGGACTTTTTTCTTTTGCATGGCAAAATGTTAGATTTTAGGTCCTTGGTGTATTTTGATGTATATTTTTTAGGTAGGAAATATTTTTGAAAATACTTAGAAGGGTAAGAAAGTGCTTTTTTTCTTCTTTTAAATGTTTTCCTGTTAGAACATGAATATTTTTGGTATAGATACAGTAGCGGATAACATAGTTGTTCCATTTTGATGTTTTATCAGCTTTGCATAATGTTATCAGTATATCAGCTGTACTTTTTTTATGTAAATGCCTGGATTTTAAAACACAGGATCCTGTAAGCAAGCTTTCCTTACATTTACCAGGAGTTTTATTTTTAACATTATAATTAATATTATTTGTTCATTATTGTTGATTTTATCATACAAGTTGCTTTCCAACCTCAGTCTTTCCATATCTGACAAGCGGGGAGGTTAATAAATTATCTAACTCATTTAAATCACTAATAAAGATTGTTATTTAATAACGTATAGTGTGATATAACATAAAAGTAAAAAATAAAAGTTTTTTTGAAGTATTTGTGTGTTGTTGTTTTTTTCAATTTTAATGAGATAACACTAGAAATTGTAACACAAATCCCAAATAAGGCAAAAATTTATTTGACTTTTCAGGTCAATATTAGACCAGCAGAATTATTTTTATGTGGTCTACTCCACAGGTTACTTTTGCCTTTAAAATCAAACAGTGTTTTATCCTAAACTTTATTTAACTTTTCACTAGAAAATATACAACAGCAAACTTGAACTGGAACTGTTCATATGGAAAGTATTATCTCCAGTTCATAATAAAAAAACAACATAAGATTACTTACAAAAACTAACAGCAGTAAGCGTCCCTTATAAAATAAAAACACGCATCGAATGTATTTACACAAATTTACACCCAACTGCAAAATTCCACAGCATGTTTGAAAAGATCAAATCTAGAACTACGTTTTTGCTCCATGCATTTGTGAAATGTTAAGACATACCACATAAAGCGTGTTTATCCCTGAATTATTGATTGGTGGGTCTCGAGTTCTGAAGGTTTAAAGCAGAATCATTCGTCACATCCTCTCATGGCTGCTGGCATTTGACTAGTCTCTCTGTCATCTTTCTATCTCATCTGCTTTTCATCTTTGTTCATCCACTCCAGCTAAAAAGCCTGTCACGGTGGCCTGGACCGTTAACACCGCGCCTACTACACTGTAGATGTCACAGTCATTTCAAGTCAGCGGCTCTCAGAAGAAGCCAGCAGCATGATTTTATTTATTTTTTTATTCCTTGCTTGCCCACACAGACATGAGTGTCGTTCACTGAGTGGGCGCCGCATGAGGAAAAAGACTGGAGCCTGAATCTGGAGCTGCTGTGACTTATCCTACCAGGGGCCACAGTGACTGATGTGCTGTTTGAAACCAGAGCTGGCTGCAGCTCAAATTGGAGTAAATATAAACTAGCTTACTTTATCCAAAAATGGGGAGACCCCTGTAGTTGTGATTTGGTTACAAAATACCCATGCTTGATCATCCCTTTAGCTGATTTCCTCAGATCACTTGTTACCCTCATATAATCTCAGACCTAAAGGAGGGCGCTTTTTTAAACCATGTAATCTGTTCGGTTCCGGACTTTTTGGGAACAATTTGTAAATGGCACGCTCAAAGACGAACTGTTCATTGCCAATATTTTAGATATCTATTAAGCAATCAGTGAAGGCAAAACCTTTTTTCTAAATGAATGTTTTGTTTTCAGCTGATAAGCATACAAGCAAATCTGCTGCACCAGTTCATTCCAGCTGTTCAAGCTTCTAAGATGCCTCATCCTGAGTGCCGTCTTCTCCTCAGCCAAGTCAGATAACAGCAGGGCAGATGCCCCCAACAGTCTTTAAATGTGCTTTTCTAATAAAAATAACCACTATTTTATTACGTGATGCCACTGACTTAATAAATACCAAAAACAAACACTTTATTCACCTTACTGCATTCTGTTCATTGCTCCGTCTGCATTAAACGATATTGATCCTTTGCTTTGACTATCACTATTCAATTTTATACAGTTGACTAAAGAAAAAATAAGTATTAATGTTTGTTTGGAGGCAATGTCATGTTGGAAACCCAATTATGTCAAGGCTTCAATTACCTGACTCTGAACTACTACCCTTGGATGAAAGGATATTGGTTTGTGTTCAAAAGAGGAACCAGAATAAACACTGAAAAACCAGCACCAGTTTTCACATGAAAGAATACACACATTGTTGAAGGGTGGTGGTCAAGAAGATGAACCCTATTGAACTTTTGCTGTTTCCCCACAGAAATGCATTACAGAAAAAGAATCACGCATGATGAAAATTAAATACGTGTATGTGGTGATGATAAAATGAAGTAATGTTGAATAAGTCAACATGAGACGTTCAATGTAAGGTCGCTGTGTCGCTTATCAATTATGGCAAGGGCCGCGTTGTCTCTCAAACCCAATGATGATTGTGTCCTGATCCACTGGTGTCTGTGTTTATTCCTTTGCTTAGCTTCTCATGTAATATGTTCTTGTCATTGTGCATTTTAGTTTATCTACTAGCCTTGTTCTACTTTGTATTTAGTTAAGATCCCTTTGTGATTTCTGTTTGTTAATTGGTCAGAGTGCCTCAGTTGCTCCGCTGAGCTTCTTCCTACCACAACTACTTAACTTTGCTTTATTCAATTCATTGGAATGGTAGGCCATTCTTCACTCTTGCCTCTGTACGTAAAGTCCCTGGTTATTAGATTTACTAGGTGATTGTGGTTTTCTGCCCATGTTAATGTTACATTCTCCTTGTGGTCTTCTTAAAGTTCTTAAAGTGCTTCTACCATACTGAGCAATTGTCCACATATAAGTCCTTCTGCTGTTTCACCATTACAGACACAATATGAAACATGGATTTTTGAAGAAGGACTATGTTTAGTAGACCCTCTTAACAAACCAACAGTGCTTCAACACTATTGAGAGTTTGAGAAATATAATGATCCCCAACACATAAAAACTGGTTTTGGTATAGATCAAACAGATTAGCATTAACCTTCTTTTGCAAAGTCAACCTTTGTGTAAATGTGTGGACATAAAGGTTTTCTTACATGGAGCTCCCAAGCCAGGAAACCAAGAAAACATCTGAACAGATGTTACTGTGCTTTATTAAACATTTCCAATGAATTAAACGCATGCATACAACTCTTGGTTTTGTAAAAGAAAATCTTTTTTTTTTTTTTTCAATTAACCTTTCACCATGTAAAAACACCTGTTCGAATAAATTTTATAAAGCCTGAAAGTAATATAACATTGCAGCTCATAACGTTTTTAAATTATTTACTAAAATTGAACATGAAAGAAAGTTGTGATGCGGATTACATCTAATCTCAGGACTTTAATTATTTGTTAGGCATTCTGTTGCATCTTGTAATTACCGACTTATGTAGTAGAAGATTTCTGTGCATTTAAAGTGAAAAAAAAAATCTTTGAAGCTTTTCATTTTGTCTTAAATCATTTTTCCATTTAAATGCTGAAAGCCTTAAAATCCCCAGTGAAACCCTTATGTGCACTGATGGCTTTGACCATATGTGCAAAACAACTTCATGATCCCGACAGCTTTACATAAACCAATAGGTGTCTGAATTCCAATTAGTAAATGGTGAGATGAAAAGATCTGTTTTGTTGTTGTTTTTTTTCTCTTTTATAAAAAACTATGTAATTCAAAAAGAATTGACAAAAGCCCAGATGGTACTACAACTAATTATGCCCTTATTGCATAACATTTTTTTTATCAAGTTTTAGCTGTGTGTTTTAAATCCTTTGCTTGACTTGTCACCTATTTTAATAGAGAGTCACAGCATTTGTTTTTTTGTTAGTTTTTTAGGTTGTGACAGTTTGACATAGAGGAGATCTGTATAAAACAATCTGTTCTGACATTTTTAGAATATTAGGCGTCCACTTGGGACCTGCATTTGCGAATACATTTGCTTCTCAAGTACACTAAGTTGGCCGTCATGCATATGCTTGTTAGGTTTAGTTTTACATAGATTTTTACCAACAGGCTTCTTCTGACTTTAGGGGAAAGTAGAGCAATATTTTGGTGATGGCAAAGAGGCCTTCCACCAGCAAAGACCTGAAGCCCATCACCAAAGATAAATTGTCAGCTTGGCATTAGAAACATGAAAAAAGGATTAAATTATGAAAGTTTAACAAATATGAATTGTGTGCCAAGGATTAGGGCTAAAGGTTATGGACAGCCTTCAAAAATGGTACTTAGCTGCACAGCATCTTCAGAGATTTACCTTTCCATATAACCTGTGGCAAAATTATTACAACGTTCAGACATATACGGATGTTGCAGTGGACCATTTTCCAAAATTCTGAGAGGAAAGAGTAAGGCGAGGATAAGAGGGAACAGACAGATAGATTGATGAAGGCTTAAGCTTATGAAGTGATTGGTTAGGATTGTTATTTCCAATGAAACTCTTAAAGCTGCTTTGAAAAATCAGATTTATCCCAATTTCTCAGCTTTTTTCATCCCATTAAAAGTCAGCCTGCATGCATTCCCTGGAAATGGCCATCTAAGAGGGACTTCCGCACTTTACAGTTAATGCCTTTGTGATCTACTTCTCAAAAAATTGGATTCGTGGCTGACATCAGAGCAGACAACACAAAGGCACAGCCCTTCTTTTTTTTTTACACAACCCCATTAAGTCTTTACACTCCTCACTGATTTTAGCCCTAAATATTTCAAACACTCCTCACTGCCTAGACAATTCTTTGCCGCAAGTAGACAGATATAATTATGCTTGCTTCAGGATTGCCGCAACGCTGTTGTACTGAAGATGAAAGTTTGCGGCGTAAACGGGGACGTTTATTTATTATTCAGACCTTAGAGAATGTCGCTTTAGTCATGATTTGGCTGCTAGGGAGGCAGCTACTATCAAGAAACATAAAAAAAGAGGATTAATGGTTCAGCTGCTTGTTTTTCCATGACTTTCCAAAGACTTTACTTGAACATATTCTTTACAATTGTTTGCTTACCTTGTGTGAGTCCTGCTTGTATAGCTGCAAACATCAAAAATAGAATCATCCAGCTTTGCCAGTTGAACCTCATTTTGGCACGCAGCGCGTCTCGCTGTGGCAGGCGACCGCTTTCCATCGTGGAGGTTTATCGCTTCAGCAGAACACGGAGCGGATCTGGTCCTTCGTGCCTTCAGCTCGCCAACAAGACCTCATCACACCTGTGGGACTTCCAGTTTGAAACGCCACGTGATCCGCTCACCGACGGTGCGTAAAAGCCGTGCGTAAACGACCCCGCAAAGACATTTGGTGAGGAAATGTTGGACGTGTAGGCGCGCGGCGGTGGAAAGATCTCGTTTGGATTTAGTTTGATTCGTCCTGCAGCTCACGGGACCCTGTGGTGTTTAAAGCAGGTCGCGGACTGTCTTGCGCGCAACCCTGTCAGAACACTAAAGGCATCATGTGCCGCTGCTCATCCTCTCAGAAGGCAACGTGCAGATTAACCCTGCGCGGGGTTTAAACCTGCAGATGGAATCCTTGATTCGTTTAGCTTTTTTAATGCCTGTTAATGGTTATCAACATCAATAACTCCATGAAATTTTGTGATATTTTTCATTGGAATTTTTTTGGATGCCTGCCACCTCCTGAACTTCCATCTGTGACAGTCAAACAATGTCACAAGCACAGCTGCCCCAAAAATTCTCCATAAAAGCTTGAACTTTAACCGTCCCTTTGACAAGTCATTGCCTTATTTCACTTATTTTTTGTGTTTTCAAAAATTCTTAAAAAAAAGGTTATAGTCATGTTCAAATTTAATATCATTGCTATAATTGATTACAGTTTTGTTCACTTCTTGAGTAGATATGACATATTTTGACCCCGAGTCGAACTAAAAAGAACACAATTGACCATTTTCCTGGTAGATTATTATTTGCTGGAGTGATATATTGTTTTGAAATAATTTATGGATATGAACTAAAGCAAGTCCAGAAGGAGACGTTAATGTTTGGCAGCTCCAGTCTAAGAAAAAAGATTGGACACGAAGAGTAGGGCATTTTTTACATGGAATGTATAAATGGACCTGAATTTGCTCACATAATATACTTTTTTTTTCTGCTTTCGTTTGAATCTGTGAGGAATTGTAATGTGTATGACTTAATCAAATGAAGAACAAAATGTATTCCATTTTAGTAAATGGAAATTTAAAGGGAAATGCTCATAGTTATGTTAATTGTTGTAATTGTCTTGCAAGTTATTCATTTTCTGCTGCTTGAGTAAGTCTCCACACACTAACGTATAAATGTCAACTAATATTTGCAAATGTACTTTGAAGGCACCAAGACAAACAATGGGCTGCTACTTTGTAGAGAACACTATGGTCGACTAAACAGGGTGCTTTGGGAATAATAAACATAAAAGGCATGTTTAAAATGTTAGTGCTTCTTTGTGAGCTGGTGGATGATGAGCTACAATTAAAATGGAAATCCAAATCATATATGCTTAAGTGCCTATTCATTCTTAAACTGGCTCTAGAAAAAGGCTTATTAGCAAAATATTCCAAAGGTTTTTTAATAATGAGAAAACTTCAGTCATCCAAAGTAATTAGTTGATTTTTGGTATTTTGCTATTTAGAAACCTAAACTAACAGTTAAATAAAACTATTTTAAGAGATTCCCCTGTCTACAGTAATAGGCTGGTTTTCTCACATTTTTGAAGATAATAAAAAAAACTGTCGACATGGATTTTCTAAACTGTCTTTTTTTAACCGTATTTCATTGTTTAAACAGATATTTATCTTTCACTGAATCGACACATCACTGATGTCTTTTTGCAGGTAAATACCTCCTAAAAAACCATTAAGCCAAATCAATACATCCAGAGCTGTCAGAAATCAGTCTCCCATTTAAAGCAATGCAGTCTTGCCAGAACCTAACAAAGCATGCCCCATACTCTGTACTGTTCATTTAGGCTTCAGCCTTCATTGACACCTCTAAAAAAATTCAAAAAAATAAAAATACAGATTGATAATAATAAGAGCTTTTTTGTTTGTTTGCTTAAAACCCTTGACTCCATTTTCCTTCAGCTAAACTCATTGCAGTTTCTTCTGATGGGCAGGGAAAGTGTGAAAGCTACTTGTGAATTTTTAGTGCCCTCTAACGCTCGAGAGGATTTTACATGACACATGTGAACAACTTTCATGTCAAGCTTAAAAGGAAGATCTGGATTTCTTATGCGAACAGCTGGTTCGAGCTGATTTAGTTTGAGCATCTGATGAGCAGAACTGAACATTTCCGGACCGACATTTCTACGTGCTTCCGTTCGGGTCAGTGAACACATTTTTGCATGGAAAAGTGAATCATTAAGAACAAACAACAAACGTGTAATTTAATGGGTGGCCATGGTGCATGCTGTGACTAATATCAGTCAGATATAATTTATTGGCTTACACTGCTGTGTGAGGCTTGGAGACTTGTTCCTGCAAATGTAATAGGGCTTTATTAACTAATAAAGAGGATTAGACAGCACATCAATGCATAGAGCACACAACTAACAGCTCGAAGTATCTGGAGCAGGCTGCCATAAGATACAGCTGAGAGCATTTTTGAGCGTCTCCATCGCTGCGGCACAGTGATAAGTAGAAGCATCTGTGTGCTGGGGTTACCACAGTGTGCTGCCGTGGGATAATTTGGATCATCTACTATTTACCTGCTCCTCGCACACAAGGGGAAAGCAACTGCACAATGAGCTGTATTGAACAAGGTTTAGCACAATCCCTCCTCCCAAAAAAAAGGGACACAGAAGGAAACTGAGTTTCTTTTGAAAATATTTACTCCTGTTGAACTTTTCCACATTTCCCACATCACAGCCAAACAAACCAAAGTATTGTAGGGGAATTTTATGTCAAATAGAGAATTTGTGACTGTAAAGTTGAAGGAAAATATTTGGCTTGAGGACATTTTTGCAAATAAAAATAACTACAGTTGTTTTGTTATCACTGTGCTTTACCGGGTTCTCGCATAGACGTCTTTGTTCCAGGTCTCATTGCTGCATGTTTGTTTTATTGTCTTATATTAACAATCCTGCTGTCGGAATCAAACCCCCAGATTCCACCCAGGATCCTTACTGAACTGAAAGGATTTCACAAAATACTTTATATTTATTCAAGGGATTTTATTTACGCCATCAAGCAAGATAAATAAAAAAATTAAAATTAAAATTATATATGATTAACATAAAGAATAAACACATGAGTACAATGATACACAGAATTTTGAAGACTGTATTTACCGTACACTTATGTAAAGTAACTACTTAAGTAAAGTAAATACAACCTGAACACATTTTCAGTTTATAGTCAAAGGAAAACCTTAGTAGTACATCAAATGAACAGGTTGAAGCTTGTCTTTGCCACATCACTCCTGCTAAAAATGATGCAATGGAACATATAGTTTCATCTTGGTCCCACCCGATCTGAATCCATCTGTCAGACCTGGAAGGCTGAATCTCTCTGATTCTCCTGGATGTATGTAGAACAATGATCTGGCCTAACTGTCGCCTTCTCTGGTACTGTTTAGTAACCAATAAAACAAACGAAAGTTAAAAGGTAAGAGTTAAAAATTGCTGTTTAAAATGTAAAAGCTGGGCATGCCTAAGCTTTCTTGCAGCTACATTTGGAGCAAAAAGTTGTTCCATAATGCATGCCATAATTTGGACCATCTTTACTTTTCTTGCCATTGTTTTTAATATAAAATTAAAGGAAGGCTACTTTACAATAATATAGTTATACACAAAATGTGGCTATTAGAATTAACAAACTAATACTTCCCCCATCAATTTGCATGAAAAAAATATACTAGTGAAGTTCCCGTTGTTGCTCTCAGCTTCCAAAGGAATTGAAAGCATGCGGTTAAATCTATCAAGGATTCGTTCTGAACATCTTAAGGACATGGAAACAAGACAGGCCCCCGGATATGCGAGTCAGGATGCTGAAATAGATGGATGTCACGGCAGAAATGTGTCAGCATGGGGAGAGTGGTCATAAACTGGAGATAGATGTGAGTGCCAGGAGGAAGGGAATGTGTTTTCAGTGTACATTATCCTTTTGTGTGACAGATTGAGGTAACTTCTGCCGGGGAGCATTTAGCCGCACGCGCTTCCACAAACACTTTAATGTTTCCTCTCTCATTTCCATTTTAAACCCAGAGAAAAGATTATCTTAAATTTACATAGCCTTTGAATAACATTGAAGGGAATGAAATGCGGACTATATGGAGCCTAATGGTGCAACGTTTGTGTGCATCTCTGTGTCCTTCTTAGTATCTATTCATGCTTCAGTTTGACTATAGATGTTTCACACATTTTTAGCACCGTCTTTATGTTCAATGAGAACATAATTCATCTCCTTTGTAATGAAAGAAATGCTTTAGTGTTTCAGGAAGTACAACTATTTACCTTCTGATCAGCAATTCTTACTCAAGCTTTACACATCGTCTTCTCACGAATTAACACGTTTTGGCAATTAGCTTGAATCTGAAGTCAGCATCAAGACAGAAGACAAAGGAAAATCATTGACTCCATTCTTTGCAGTAAAAAGCTTCCATACATCAATGGGAATGTCGAGCAAGATATTAGAAACTATTTTACTAAATTTTGCTGGAGGAAAGTTTTCTTTACTGTAGTTGTCTTCATATGAAAAGCACCACTTGAAGGGAGCCCAAGGCCAGATTTTTTATTTATTTTTTAACCTTAATACAAACAAGTCTGTTAGTTTCTGTCTTTCTACAAGCTAAGCTGTCTTGCTGCTGGCTGTAGCTTCACAGTTTCTCTGCAAAAATAGTTGAGGGGTTAGCCTTTACTGGACAGATTCCTCCAAATAACAGTTATCCGCAATAAATAGTTTATGCATGGATTCATTTAAAAAAGCTCTGTAGCCATTTTAGAAAAAGTTGAATCATTAGTTAAAGTGTTGCTTGTCCTTCAGTTTGTTGATCCAAGAGTGATTGTAAATTGGAAAACCAAGCTTCAACTAATAACACAAATCCAAACAAAAAAAAAACTCTATAATAGCTTATTAGGAGGGCTACCACCACCCAGTAAAGCACCAGTGATTTTATAACACATAGGCTCCTAGATTGTAGCAGGCACCCTGTTTTGTGTGTGTCTTGTACTAACACAAGATCTGATTCAGAAAATAAACCATATGACAAAAATATAATCCTGCAGCACCTTTATGCAATGAAATGTCAGGAGTTTAAAGGCAATATATTTCCTGTTGATTCTGTTTGCATTGTGATTGTCCCTCTATTTAATAATTAATGCTCATACAGTCAGCAAAAAGTCTATGTGACAAGTAATTTATTACCAATAATTTATCCAAAATAAATTGTGTATATTCTAAACATTAAAATAAATACATCTGATACAAGAAATTTATTTTTTAAGAAATTAATCTAAAAAAGTATAATACATGTACAGCTCGCAGGTATAAAACATACATTTTGCGTTTGTTTTTGTGTATGAGGAATTACAGTCTGTTACGATGGGTATGAATTTAAACATTTCTAAGAAATAAATTGTTTTAATCTTCTCTGTATTTAAGAGACTATAGATTATTTTCCAACACTTTTCTGATTGAACATAAATCGAAATTACAAAATTAAATAAAAAGTTGCTATGATCTGCCTTACTCAATTTCTGCCTTTCTGATATAGTTTTAGACTCAGGTGTTATTTTGAGCTAACAACTACTGACATTTCTCATATTTCTCACTACATATATTACCATATCTTTCACATCTAATTAGCTCAAGTTCAATTAGACCAACTGAGAAGAGTTTTACCACTTGTAAAATTCGTTTTGATATTCATAAAAATTGTAATTATGTCAAAAGTGTTAAACATTTTGTTCTCTTGCTGACGCACAAATTCTTAGTTGGCTCAAGGTTTCGATTAAAGAAACCAGCAAGTACCAAGTCATAAAGTGGGTTTTTTTCCCATATTTTGCTCCAAATATTAGGCTTACAACTTCTTATACTGAAATGTTTATTTTTCCATAACATTTTATCCCCAATAAACCCAGATATAGGAGAGCAAATGTTTTTTTTGGAATGCAGTTGGTTTCATTCCACACACTGTATAATAGATGAACACAAAATTGAAGTGCCCCCCCCATTAAATTTTGTTGTAGTGTCTCTGCTGCAAGCTGCTTTTCACCAAACAATAATTCTAAGTATTGACAATTTAAAAGGTTCTGAACAAAGACCGGGGGCACAGATGGCTCCAACATACACGACAGCTTGATCACTTGTTTTTCCAGGGGGTCCTATAAGCATATAAAATAATCCCTAACAAAATTTTACCAAGAATTGCATCAAAACATTTTAGGCTTGTTAACACAAGTAATTCTGATCTCTCAGTGTTTGTTGTTGTCAGTTTTTTTGAATTGTTAGTATTCGATATTTTCCATTTTGAAAACTTCATAAAAAGTAAAACAGTTCCTGTGATATGCAATAAAAATTATGACACTTTATTTAGAATGTTTTTGTTTTTGTTTGTTTTAAAAAAAAAGCATGGAGCATGGCAGTGTAGCCTGCAATTTCTTAATCTTGTCCAAAATAGGACACAAGAGCCAGCCCTCTCTATATGGGTTGAATGGTACTAAGCAGCAGAAGACAAGTTAGTTTGGTCTAATCTCTACAAGATGTGTTACTTCTTCCTCTGCGCTTGAGCTCATGTAATCGGCTGTTTGTGACGCTTTAAAGTTGCAAAGTGGCAAAGGGGGTGGAAGAGAGGGAGAGGGCATAGGAACTGTCCTTTCTGTTCCATTAATGAGTGCTGCCAGTATCCTGCTAATCCCTGGCGTAATCCCAGCACAACCACAACTGAAACGTCGGAAACAGCAGTGCAGGCTGGACGTGCTTTTGCAGCTCTAGCCGAACCAAAATTTGATGTCAGTATACAAGCATGCATACAGGGTTACTAAACACTCTTAAATATGCTGTACTGTACTTTCAGAAAGTTTGTATACATCAGAACTTTTTTCTTTCTGTCACATTAAAAGAACACATTTAGATTAACTTTGACCTTTGTACCAGCATAAAACAGCGCACAATTGTATAGCTAATTATGCATAGTTTTAAATCATTTTTTCTCTGCTCTCAGTGAAGGCAGATGCTTTTCTCTGTCTCTTGACCTCCCCTTAATTTCACTGCTTCAGCCCTGAGTTTTTGTGTCTTTCTTCTCCTTTTGGAACCTCTCTTTGCATATCCTCCAAATTGGAAATTATGCATTTGGTCAGCTGGTCTCTCAATGCTATTGATCTAATTTCTCAACGGGAAGGCAGGGTAAAGGGGAACCCTCCTTTTGAGAACATTTGTACATCATTGGATTTCTGATAATAGGATTTCTACATTTTGGAGTCTGTGGTTACCTGGCATATCCATAAATTTGCCGGCAGCTGTTCTGGCCATTGTGACGCTGCCCGACTTGTATGAAGGAATCTGCAGAGATGTCAACACTCAGACTGAAAAGTTGGGTGAGCAGAGCCGCAAACTGGCTGGCCCGGTTCTGGCTTCTGGACTCAAATGGGGATTGGGACAAATCTTGGAGAAAGTTGTTCTCTCAGATTGGCAGAATGGACCCAGAATTTGGCTATTTGGATTTTGCCATCGAGTAAATCCAGCTAGAGACTTTAGGCAAACAGAAAGACCAAGAATCTGCCTAAGCCAAACAAAGCATTGTTTTCCTGATCCGTCTCCCTTTGTGCGACCTTAACGGCCTGCTATCCTCAAGTACTCCTGGAAGTTATGTAAATAAGATGCTTTGTCCGCGCCCCTCCCATCGCTGTGAAAACTTTGGAATTGTTAGTATTCGATATTTTCCATTTTGAAAACTTCATAAAAAGTAAAACAGTTCCTGTGATATGCAATAAAAATTATGACACTTTATTTAGAATATTTTTTTTTTGTTTGTTTAAAAAAAAAGCATGGAGCATGGCAGTGTAGCCTGCAATTTCCTAATCTTGTCCAAAATGGGACACAAGAGCCAGCCCTCTCTATATGGGTCTCTATATTAAGAATGGAACGATTGATAACATCTCGAAGGACACGGCATGCCAGTTCACAGACTTACACACACAAACACACAAAAACACATACACATTCTACACTGCCTTCACCGCACACCCGGCTGGATGTTTCTCCTGCTTTGTCTCTGTGATGTATCCTGTCTAGGATAAATTTTGAAATGTCTTTCTTTTTCTCACCTCTCCCTAATTAAGCATTTTGTCAGGTTGAGTCTTTCCAGTCACTTTCTAGGTTGTCCACTGGGGGTCGCCAGAGTTCCTCTGCTGGAGCACTTCTCCAGATGCTCACCTGGCCAGGTGCAGCCACTTGGTGGTAACAAGCTGGACTAGTATAAGAGGAGCGGTGAACCATCTACTCGACGCCTGAGCATTAGTTGCATCCGGTAACTCTAACTCTCAGTGCCAGCATTTCTAGTTGCTTCCTGGTGATTATTAGTTCTCAAGTTTTGGACTTATGTTTCAAGTTCTTCAGTGTTTAGTTATTCTTAGAAAGTTTTAGTAGTTTGATGTTTTGTTTATTTTGTTACTTTGATTATTTTCATACTTTGTTTTTTCCCCCTTTTGTGCTCCTAATCACCTTCTGTGCTCCACCCATTTTTCCACCATCTTCAGAATACACACCTTCAAAAGTTCCACGATCATCACAATCCTTTGATTTCACCACTCAACTGGTTCAGCTCGGTCTACTTGCTCCAGCATCCATCATCCGCCGTGCTCTCCCTCTGGATAACCTTCCCACACTGGAAATACTTACCACTCACTCCTCCTGGCGTTTTCCACCATCCATCTTCAAAGTAAGACTGCTCATATTATTCATCCGTCCTGCCTGCATCAGCTCACCCGTTCTGCTTACCTCTCAGTGGTCTCCGGTCTCCTGCGTCATCCCTCCCTTCCTTTGAGCCGCTCACTGAACTGTTTGTTGCCTGACGAGTCCGGATTCCCGTGCTGATCATCTCTGGTTCCCTTCTGTCGTCTGTTGCCGGTCTCCAAAGCTGGTTCAAGAATCACAACTCCAATCCTCACAATAAACTTTATAACTGTATTCCTGAGAGTCCTCTTGTTTTTGTGGGTCAGAAGCCTAAACACAGCATGACACATTGTCCTCCGTACGTAAAGTCAGAGCTTAAGATGGATGCGCTTCAAGATGACGCAGTGTCTTCGGACAGTGTATGGCCTCAGTCCCCTCTCTCCTCATGTATGTAATATTTGTCTGGATGGGTGTACTGGAACTGTAATTTCGTTCATGCTCATTTACCCTCATGTGATGTGAATCGCAAAAAAAGAATCTTGAAAGTATAAAGCATTTTTGTTTTAAGACCTTCTGAGTGAATGTTTTGGGGACCCACCTTCCATACAGTTACATTTTTTATTGTTTTTGGTAAATACTCTTAACCAACTTTGTATATCTTGGCTAAAAATTTTTGCCATTCTAGTTTGTATAATAGCACTGTGGAGTAAGATTTCAAACCACATACTCTCAATTCAAATCAGGTCTGGACTTTAAATGGAATTTGTTGGTTGATGGTTGTGAAGTTGCAACACACTCTTTCCATTTTCAGATAATAGGTTGTGCAAAGGCAGATGTTTTAGTGTTTCAGATATCGAGAAAATACAAAGAAGGTCTGTCCAGTAGGTGCAGCCAGTGTTTACTAAGTGCCTTCTGCCTCACTGGCAAACACATGTCTGATTTTTCCCCATTTACCTGTTACTTAGGATCATACCAGATATCAGCAGAGTTGACTGTCAGAGTCATTTTTGTCCATTAGTTATGGCAACACATGTTTTACTAGTCAAGCCATCTTCCAATAAAGAGCAATGCACAACTTGTAAGACTGCTTTCCTTGTATCTCTTGATCAGCACTTCATTGTTTTAAATCTTAACCCTACTTATAGTCTATAATAGAATCCCTGCAACTTCTGGTTTCTTTGTTTTTGTCAGGCTTCTGAAATAAACCATCCATATTTTCACATTTTAGCCCAATCTTAATTGGCTTATGCTGTATTTTAGAATATATTCTAAGATTACTTTACTCACTTGCAGAGGTCTCCATGGTTAGACCCCGTGAAACTCTGAAACTCATTGCTTTGGACTTCTGTCATTGTTTTGTATGTGCATGTGGTTAATTTCTGTTTTTATGTTCTTGGCTTTGGGGTTGCTTCATTGATTTATTGTGAAGAACTTTAAATATTTTTTATATCTTCAAATGGGCTGACAAACCTAAATCAACTCAATAAAAAAAACATAACTGATTTATGGTTGGATTAAAATACACATGGGTGGAATTATTTTCAACCTACGAACAAACTGATCGCATGCCAAACAGAAAAGATCCCAATTTCACCCAAAAAATGTTTTATGTATATTTTTATTTTGACAGTGCACTGTATGTTGCTATTTATTCAAAGAAGCATCATATACGTAACAACTTCCTAAAAGATTAAAACTATTTTTTTTGTAATGACTTCAGTCTTTCTAATAGTTCTGCATCTCATCAATAGATATTTGCATCTGGTTGGAAGCAACATGAACCTGTTATGCAACATGCTCTTGTTATATTGTTGAAGTAAAGACATTACATCTATTGTGAAGAGAAACATATCATTTGCATAAACGCCCAACCGCTCGGGGAAGACATCAAATTTTCTGCACCTGTTTAAGTGTTCTGTTTAACTTTCAAATAGTGTTTAAGTGAAAGCAAAGCAGCAAATGGATTAATCAGTGGAGGGAAAATTGATGTCGCCTCTCCTGTGGGGAACTGCAAGGCATTAGGAAGCTGAAAAACTGAAACAAATATTTGGTTGCTCAGTCAAATACACTTCTCTCTCTATTATTCAAGAATATTTTCCACTCAACTTTCCTCATTTGTCTGATGAAAATATATTTCAAAGAAAAAAAAATCATTAACAATTCTTCCAGGTGTTGGTGAACAATAATCATTGAAAAGAATGACACATGAGATCTGAAACCTTATTTCTTTTCATAGCCTAGGGAAGATTATCTGAATTGGTTTTCATATTTCTATAGAAATATATATATATTTTTTTTAAGGATCATTTTCAACAAAGAAAAACCTTCATGCTTAATGAAAACGATCAATCATGTTTTTAAGGAAATGTAAAAAAAAAAAAATAATATCCAAACTTTAAACAAATCAGAAAAATAACACTGTTTATCCTCTCAGGATATTAAATTACATTTTTTCAATCCCTTTTTCCAATAAAGTAACAGAAATAAATGTATCTCATCAAGTTTAACTCTTCTCTGTGTGATAACTAGGGTTAATTAGCCTATATGTGCATACTGAGAAGCACAATTATCCTTCAGGACAATAAAAATTCCTATTGATTGGGGCACATGTGGCACACCTGGTCCTAAATTTTAACGTGCTGCATTAAGGCAAGGCTCATGTGTACAATACCACTTATACTCAATGTAAAAAAAATACAAAATCAGTGAAATATATTAAACAGAACAACAAAACATGAAACATTAGCATCACATGTGTAATAACAAACTGATAAACAACTAAAGCATGTTGAAAATTAAGTGATACTTCTTGGAACAAAAAACATTGTTTTCATTCTTGACTTCAAGGAGCCAAAATATATGTCGGGTTTTCAGGGAGTGTTCTTCAGAGCGAAGGAGCTCTTTTGTAGTTTTGCTCCTGGGGAGTAAAGGTCTTCTAGATTCATATGCTTACCCCTGTGAAGATTGTGATCTTGACTGATGGTAGTCATGACAATATGGATTAAGATACAAACGATATGAACAACATTTCCTGTAAGGTTTAGCTCACATGTTGTAAAAACATACTGCACATCATGGTGTGGATATCATGGGCAGTTAGATTACCTCCATCCCAACAAATTCATTATAGCCATGGAGAGTTTAATTTGTATGGTAAATGAAAGGCTATGTATTCTTGAAACTTCCACAGCATTTTGCAATAGTAATATCACAAGCATATATGTTTGGTTAACATCAAATGATCATGACTCAAAAATAGGTCTCCTGGTCTGCTAAATATCAGAATCAGAATCTGAATCAGAATTAGGCTTTATTGGCCAAGTATGCTCACACATACAAGGAATTTGTTTTTGGTTACACAGATGCTTGCAGAGCTCGAAAAATACAGTAAAGGCACGAAAAATACAGTAAAGAAACATTTGTAACATTTAGCGTGTGTAATTTACATTTTTTTTTTAAGTGCAGTATAAAAACTATAGAAGTTATAAAAATATATAAATAAAGTGTTCAACTGTTCATGAGAATAATGGCAGTTGGAAAAAAGAATCTCTGTAGCCTGGTCGTACGGGTCTTCATGTGGCTGAAGCGTCGGCCTGATGGAAGGCACCGAAACAGGTGACGGCCAGGGTGAAACGGGTCGGTGATGATTTTCTCTGCACGCTTCCTGGTTCTGGAGGCATGCAGGTCCAGCAGTGCGGGCAGCTTTACACCGATGGTCCTCTCTGCAGACTTGATAATGCGCTGC
>JAVLVB010000857.1:3106222-3117952 GCA_032876305.1 Orestias chungarensis | reverse complement strand
TGTACAGAAAGTACATCCTCTGTTGTGCCCTCTTGGTGATGGAGTTAATGTTGCTGTCCCACTTCAGGTCCTTGGAGATCGTTGTGCCCAGGAACTTGTAGGACTCCACAGCCATCACAGTCCTGTCTAGGATGGTGAGTGCTGGAAGGGTCGGGGGGCTCCTCCTGAAGTGCACGGTCATCTCCACTGTTTTTGCACCCGTCTGTAAGCAGACTCATCACTGTCCTTGATGAGACCAATGACTGTTGTGTCATCTGCAAATTTCAGGATTTTAACAGAGGAGTCCATGGAGGTACAGTCATTTGTGTACATCGAGAAAAGATTAAAGATTAAAATTAAATCAACTTTATTTGCCAGGTACATACAGGACATATTAGGAATTTGTTTTGGTGTAATTACACTGAGGCAGCCATTTGTGGCGCCAGACTGGTGTAATCACACCAAGGCAGCCATTTGCGTCGCCAGGTAGGCAGTAGCACAAAGGGTCTTGCCTAAGGACCCACACTGGATGCTGTGGTATTTTTCCATGGGCTTGATTTGAACCCCTGACCTTACAATTGGAAGTCAGGCAACATACCACTTGAGCTATCCAGCCGCCAGAGCAGTGGGGAGAGTACACAACCCTGTGGGGCGCCCGTGCTGATGGTTCGGGTCACTGAAGTACACTTTCCCAGCCTCACCTGCTGTTTTCTGCCAGTAAGAAAGTCAGTTATCCACTGGCAGGTGGAGGCTGGTACGCTGAGTTCAGTCAGTTTGCTGTGTAATTGTCCTGGAATAATTGTGTAGTTTTTCTTTGCAGCTTTAAGATAAGATAAGATAAGATAGACTTTGTGGATCCTGAAGGAAATTGTTTTGCCAGGGTTACAGAGTAGCAAATAAAAATTAACACGACACACTCATCTCACATACAAAACAGTACAGTACACAATTAACATATAACAATAACCACACTACTATTTATCCCTCCTGCAGATGGAAGAGGAATTGTACAGTTTGATTGCCACAGGTAAGAAAGACCTCCTGTGGGGTTCTGTGGTGACTCTCGGTGGTCTCAGGTTCCGGCTGAAGGTGCTATGACAGGCCGTCAACGTGGCATGTAGGGGGTGGGAGGTGTTGTCCTTTGATCTCTTTAGTTAGGGTGTTCCTTGCCTGGTTGTACAGCGCCCCATCCCCACTTCTATATGCTACCTCCTTAGACCGGCGCAGCTGTTTAAATTTGGCATTAAACCAGGGCTTGTCATTGTTGTATTTAATGTGAGTCCTGGTGGCAACACAGATGTCTTCACAAAAGCTGATGTAAGATGTCACAGTGTCCGTGTATTCATCCAGGCTGCTTGTGGCATCATCAAAAACACACCAGTCTGTTAAAACCATGCAGTCCTGAAGCCTTTCTTTAGCCTCGTTAGTCCATTTTTTCACCGAGCTGACCACAGGTTTGGCACACTTAAGCTTCTGTCTGTAGGTCGGGAGAAGATGAACTAAACAGTGGTCAGATAGTCCCAGTGCTACACGGGGGACAGAGTGTGAGCACCTTTAAATACAATGTAACAGTGATCTAAAATGTTGATCTCCCTGGTGGGGCAGGTAACATGCAGTCTGTATTTAGGTAGTTCATTGTTAAGTTTTGCTCTTTTAAAGTCCCCTAAGATGATAAAAACGGAGTCTGTGTGTTGGTTCTCCACGCAGAGAATCTGATCATCGAGTGCGCTCAGTGCCTCACGCGTGCACGCTTGAGGTGGAATGTAAACAGCAACAAGCACAACGGATGAAAACTCCCGCAGACAATAAAACGGTCTACAGTTCAAGAAAAGCAATTCCAGATTAGGGCTGCACGTTCTCATTAACACTGTCACATCTGTAGACCAGCCTTGGTTGATATAAAAACAAATTCCGCGACCTTTTTTCTTGCCTGAAAGCTCTGTGTCGCGGTCCCCTCGGAGGAGATGATAGCCGTGCAAATGGAGAGCGCCGTCCGGGACGGAATCCGTGAGCCAGGTCTCAGTGAAGCACAGTACAGCAGAGAGAGAAAAGTCCTTGTTGGTCCGGTTTAGCAGTGAAAGTTCGTCCATTTTATTTCCTAAAGAGCGAAGGTTTGTCATATGGATGCTGGGTAGGGGTGTACAAAGTCCGCGCTGTCGCAGTTTGACGAGCGCTCCGTCGCGTTTCCCACATCTGCCCTTCCGCCTGCGTCCGCTCAGCAGCGTAGCCGCTCCGCCGACCAAAATGTCCAAAAGACTGTCCGAAAATGAAAAAACAGGAAATATACCTGGTGCCATGAGCTGCCTAAATTTCTGCATATCTTCTGCACTGTATTTGAGTGTGTTTGGATCACACATGCCATGAAAAACAAACAAACAAAAACAAAAAACTAAGGAGCTCCTAACCAGTGTCGCCATCTGCGGCGCCATCTTGGATCTCTATCCATTAGCAAAGATCAGACAATTACTGTACATCAGAAGATAAAATAGTTTGATTCATACTGTTAAGCACAGCACTGGTATTTAAAAGAAATATATAATTTAAAAGTTCAAAAATTTTCAAGAAGTTATTACATTTGTAGATAAACTTACTTTTCAGTTAACTTTGGCTAAAGTGGAATGTTAAAAATATACTTGTTGCTACGTGTTCTTATGGCCTCTAAGCCCTTTAAGCACTGCAGGTTTTGAAGTGATGAATACAAGAAAGACTGCATATTAGTGTGACCTTGACATAGAAATTGAGAGAAACAAGTTTTTTCGTGTTTTTTTCAGATTTCAGTTAAGAAAGAACCTCAGAAAATGGTTTCCGCCGCTGAATCTCGGTAGAGGTTAGGGGATAATACAGATAATAGAGGACTTAGCTTGTTTTATGTGTCAGCATCACTGGCTTCATGGCAGTGTTAGTGGATTAAATCTTCTCTAAAATGTGGTTTGATTGACAGCTACAGAAGTCCAAAAGGCAGGCTGGCAAGATGAAAAGCCTTGACCCAAATGTAGCACTTTTACCAAAAGTACATTAGATCTACTGTCAAAGCGCCTTAAAGGGTAGACAAGCTTAGTTCAAATTTTTAGACTAGTTATAATCCAGTTCAACTGAAATTCTAATTCTAATCCATTCAGTCCAACATATTCAATTTCATGTGCCATGTCTATACCTCATATGGGAGCTTTAGAGCTAAGCGGAGATAGATACTATGCCATCTAGCCTTGTCTTTGATTTAATGAATTCAAGAAATGCAGTGATGACCAGGGTTATTTATGGGCAAGGTTAGATACAAAGTAGGAGGGCAGCGTATATATTAATCCAGTCTCATAGCGGCCTCTAAACGCAGTCCAAAGGTTCCATGAGGCTGATGGCGATGATCGAGGGGTCAGCGTGAGTGAAATGCAACACCCCATTGGTCGCACATTAAGGTCAGGAGGTGGGTCTTCGTAGAATCAGATCGTCAAGGATGAGATGCGCCGGGGGCAACGTTCAATAAAACATGAGAGCAATCTTCTCGCCAGGAGTAAAATTGCTCGGCAGTTCAACTCCGAGCAGGCCAGACAGATTTCCCTTGTGAGCAGAAAGCACGATGCCTGCTGCTCATTCGCCGCAGTCGGCAATCCAAGCTGCCATCAAATCGAAAGCTGCTACCAGAAATGGTTTTAGAAATTGGTCAAACTATCACACACTATCTGACCTCTGACAAAGCTTATCTTATGAAAAAGCATAGTGCTGAAATGATAGTGTTTGTCTGCTCTGGGTTCTCTTTCTGCCTCATTAGCTTCTGATATTGTATAGGCTATCGCAGCCGGCTTACCTTATACTGAAAACGTTGTAGCAGAAAGGTTAAATTTTTTGGAGAGAATCTCACCTGAAGCTTCCTCTTAATATGAGGATTAGATGTGCGCTTGCTGCTTCTCCCTATACATTTCCCATGGAGCAATTAAGGTGTGTCAGTGATGGCCACATCACTGTTTGAAGACAGTCTGCTACGGGGCATGAAATGAGTAGACAGATGATAAGCTCCCACTAGCCCCCCCCTCCAATAAATTGTATTTATACATTGTCAGTTGACTTTTAGAAGTAATGTACAGATTTACTTGTCTCTTTACCTATTTCAGCCGAGTAAATAATAAAATGATCCTATCCAAACTAATTTCTACAAAATGTTCACTAACTTTCCTCACAAATTAACAAATCACATTCTATAAATCTAATTCAAAATACCACATACCCCAATACAGAGTAGTATATGTTATTGTGGAATCCTACGTCTCCTGCTCACTTTAGATGTTAGGATATTGAAATCCCATCTATGGGCATTCTGCAGCTCCCCCAAATATTCCTTGTATTAGAATATTTTAAATATTTTTGTTATATTGATCATTTGTGTCTAGATCTTTTTTTTCTAAATAAAAGAAGGTAGTTTTAAAGGTATGCACATGTAACACAACAGATCCCAGACAAATCGGTCTGCAGACAAAACTGATCGTGTATATGATACATATGTCTACTGTGTGTAAACATTGTAAATGTTTGCTGGAATTTCTGTCTCCGTTCATCTATTACAGATGGTTTAACTAAGAAGACTATTGAAGTATTTAAAGCAACACTATGTAACTTTTTAACTTTCATAAAACATTTTCAAAACTTTTGTGAGTATGTCAACTTACAGCCCCTTGAAAGACACCTCTGTCATGGCTCAAGGGGGTACGTATTGCTTTATTTGGCATTAAGCAACTTTGGGGAGGGTGGCAGGAACCCTGCCACAAAAAACAACTTCAAATGTCCTGACTGCTTTATGGCATAAGTCACTTAACTCGTTTCTTATTTTCAACATCATCACGTGATATTGTTTTGCCACAATTATTCATTACCTCATCGCTATTCCTTCTTCGCACAGCCACTGGAAACAGAAATGTACTTCAATCCAACTGTAGGCGACCGGGAGATCAGGATTTTACAACACTATGTGCTGGTCCTCATGGGAAATGTATATTATTCAGGCAAAATAGTACCGCTTTAGTACACACTATGACACCATTATTGACCAAAACTGAAAGTTCTATAGTGTTGGTTTAAGGAAAAATACTTATTTCGTCTTGGTAGCTCTTTCTAACTTCAGCAGGCCCACATGTAGTAGCTCTCAGAAGTTGCTAGCCAAAAAAAATGCTCAAGATGTTTCTTTTACATGCACAGTAGACGTTAATTTATTTTAACATCTTTTCTTGCACCATAAAAACACTTTCTGGGTTGAACATAGTTTAGCTTTTGTATCACAATTATGACATACGGTTTTTAAAGCGATTTCCTATGAAAACATATCACTAAGTGTAGGAATGAGGGTTTTGCTTTCCAGCAAACATTTGATGGTGTGCTTTTCCTGCAATGGTGGCACAGCATGTTATTGGCCATAAGAGACAAATACCTGTTCACATAAGGTTAGGGTTGGGGTTTCTAAAACTAAATTAAGCTGAAATACTCTGGTTGCATTTGATATTAGAAATTGTTTTGATTGTGTTACAGAAAAGCATGATCAGGAAAATCCGTAACAAAGCATTTTGGAAATCTTTTTAAAGCACTGTAGAACTAGAAGAGTATGTTTATCGTTTACACAATTCATTTTCTTTTAGTTAAAATTAAAAGCAAAAGTGGCACTGAAACACATCATAATACAAACACTTAAGTCTTCCCCTACTAGCTGCCTTCAAGTCACTCTGAAGCCCAATTTCCTTTCAAAGATAGAGTGCCAAGTCCCAGAAAATACCTGGCAAACTGTGATCAGGTCTGAAGGATTAACGGAATTATTCTTTTCCAAAAGTCAGACTTATTTTCCATTTCCACAGGCTTTTTTTTTTCTTCTTTAAGGAAAAGGCCAATGGAGGGATGTCAGCACGCAGCTTTAATTTATACACAGATCTATTCATGCAAACTCACAACAGGAAGACATGCAGGCTGAGCAGTTAGTCAGCCATGTTATTAGATTTTTTCCTCCCTTTTTCCTACCAGGGAATGATGGTGTGCATGTCAGGAGTTTTTTGAAAGCCAACATGTCACTCAAACAGCAGATGAACAGGTAGATATGACTCTGTATGTAATCAGGCCACGTCATATAAAGGATGATCTGGTGAAATGTGTAGATGTGTAACTATTCAATTAATCAGGGGTGCAGCAGCAAAGCTATGCTGCCATCTAGTGCTACAATATTAAACTTCTTTGTGTGCACTTGGACAAAACGTCTGCTAATTTCCTTTAATTTCTCTCCTCAGCTCTGAAAATCTCTCTCTCACATTCTCTCTTTCTCTATCTTTGTGGATGTGTGTGTGTGTGGCAAGGAAATTTGCCCTGAATGCATGCTTTTATTAAGAGCATCTCACAGTGCCAAAGAGTAAACATTTCTTCAGTCGGGGTAATCCCAGATGGAATCGAAGCTGCAGTTCTGCGCTCTATCCATTTAACTTCACAGAGTGCATCTAGGTTGGTCTTTAAGATGTCTGCTACTTCCACAATGTATCAGAAATAAAAATTTAGAAAAGTCAGCTTTGGAACAACTATTTTTTTCCCATAGAATGAAACTTTTCATAGTGTTGCAGAGTAATTTAATGCTCTTGTGTCCAAAGTGCAGTTGAGGGAACATCTGGAAGGTCTGGACTGCTTTTGTGCAGCTGCCAAACCCCCAAAATGTGCAAATTCATACATGTTTCTTTTAACAAGGCAAGCTTACAAAGCCCTTTTATGTTTTGGAATTTCAGTGGTTAATAGATAATTTTCCTCATACTGAAAAGTCACTTTGGGGCCTGCTGTTAGATATTTTGGCGAATGGGTGTTAGCAGATCCATCTGTCCGGTATGTCCATGTAACCTGAAATGCAGCATATTGTTATTCCTGGTTAATGTTTTATACTCATTCCTTATAAAACTGTTGTTGTAAACATTTTAATGCAGTTGTATTCCAAAATTAGGTGTAAAACTGAACATTGAAACAATTATTAGTGTCCCAAAGGTCAGGAGCTGAGTCCATTGCACCGGGTGTTAGTCAGTTCTTCTTTTCCACAGTCTGCAAGGCCTTTAGTTTAAACACTGTGAGATTTATTACCACTCTGGAAGACGTGGATTCCCTTTTGAACTCACAGTGGGGGAAATTCTGTAGTCACCTCAGGTGATATGTCCCAATGTCCCTTTGACTTCTGTTATTGCTCCGCTGTCCTCCACACGCTGCTTTTGTATTGTGTCTCTGCTACTTGCGGCAGGCACCAGGACAGGGCCACTTATCACTCCGGGGGCAATGGATGACCCAGGAGACGAGACACAGCCCAGACCGCACGCTGCTTCATCAGTCACCCGGCCAGGTGGATGAGGCAGAGTAGGGGAGGAGATGAGTACGAGTGTGATTTAAAGCCATCCCTCCTCAGATTATCTCCCCACACGACATCTCTCATATTATGAAATTGTAGTTACTCTTAGAGGCACTAAAACAAGCATAAAAACCTGGGGAATGAAGAGAAAAATAACAAGTGTAGTGGGGCCAAATAACACCTCCAATTGAAATTGGCCACAAAGTCGAGTTTCGTCAGATTTGTTGAGTATCAATTTGTCTCATCGGAAACTATATTTGTAATATTCTGCTCTCATAATGACTTGGTAAGGAAAACAAGTATGACATACACTTGACCTTTCTTGAAACCCTCTGTATTCTATTATTGGGTTATAACAGTTGAATATGCATTGCTTTATTGGCTCCACAGGGGCATTCAATATGTTATCATACGATTTCCTCAATAATCTGTAAACTGCAGGATAAAAAAGGTTTTGTCTTCATTTGCCTGCACATTCTAGCCAGCTAGCTGTTCAGTCTTTTGTTTTTTTGTTTCTTTTGTGAGCCAGTTTGCCACTTACAGCCCCACAACAGAGAGCAGAAGGTGGCATGAGTAGAACTAACTGAAGCTGATAGGTACCCATGTCTAATTCAGATTGATTTTATTCAGCAAACTTGGACTTGGACAGTGCATGAACAGCTCTACTTGGTTTTGTCGATAAAAAAGGAGCTGCCGATGTTCGTTTGTACTTGGCCCCCTCTTCACTAGAGTCTACACTTTGGCTGACTAATCAGGTATGTACAGCACAACTGCAGGTGTGTGTAATGCTTCGTACCTGTGAAGATTTTACACAGACCACCCAGAGAGATGTTGAATGGATTTCAAAATATATTCTTAATTTATTACAAAAAGTCCAAAAAATATTTCCAAAATGATAAATAGGGCCCAAACTGAGGTCAACATAAAAACTACAACCCAGGTAATGACACAAAGAAGTCAAGCAACAAACTGATCTCCACCAAAACAAGGAATGAAGGGAGCTTAAATAGTGGCTGATCAGACCACTGCTAACACACAAGGGGGTAATTAAACACACAAGCACATAAACAAATACTGGTCAGCACATTAATAAATCTTTAAATTAGATAAACATTAGAACAAAACTAACTTCCAAAAAGAAGTAAAATTAAAGAAATGGTAAAATTAAACTAAAGATCAAATTTCCCCTTCCCCTGGCAAACAAATAGAATAACCCACTGAGGAGGTTTGCCCACCATATAACGACAGCAATTAGCTGGAGCTCTTCTGTGTGATTCCAGCAGCAGTTCCAAAGGAAACTGGTAACTCAAAAGAAGAAGAAATTAATTTGTTATATTTAACAAAAAATATATAAAGAACTGACAGATAACGTTAACTAAATGTGTGCACTGCAAATAGTTCACTAAAGAGTCCAGGTAATGAAAATAATTTTAAAGATAAAAATCTAAACTATTCACTAATCCATATGTAAACTAATATTAAGGATGAACAGTAAACGATTACCATTCAGGTGTCTGTGTGAAAGTAGGGACAGCTGTCACAGTAACGCTTCGTATCCCACCTAAGAAAAGGAATGTTTGGTTACCTGGTCCTTTTGTTAAATCAATAGAAAATGAATGCAGCATAGTGTCATGCAAAACTTGTATGGTTAAAACTGGAAAAAAGTTTGGATGTGGCATGTGAAAGGTCTTACTGATAAATATCCTTGGAAAGATGAAAGAATGGCTCAGAAATAAGAAAAATACTTGGCGCAAAGGCAGAGCAATTAAAAGCAACCAGGAATAAAACAATGGAAACCAGAAGACTTGTAAAAAGAGGATAAGTAATCAATGACATGAAAACCATTTAAGTCTAATCATTGGGACATTGATCAGCTGTGTGAATGGGGCAAACATTGGAACAGAGAGAAGGAGACAATGGCCTGTTGATACAACAACGTTCCCAAAAGCCTCTTTTTTTAGTGTGTATCCAAAAAATATGATGTTATCATGCAAATCAGGAGACAAAACTCAACAAAACATTTGTATTTTAATGTCCTTGTCTGGGCTTTCAAACAAGGGGCAACTGACAATATGTCAGACTTAAATTGTGTGTCCAATAACTTTGTCATCAAGCTGATCACAAAACTTTAATTAGTACTGCATTAGTACTCATTATTTCAATTGTTTCTGAGTTATTCCAACCTAATAAATAGGTGATTAGTTTGCCAATATACATCATATTGTTATACTTCATTATCTTTTGCTAAACCATAAGTCAGCCCAAGCTGAGACTAGTTTCCACTTAAACACTTTTTCATGCAAAGGAGCCAGTTATCATGTCCTCTGCTGCTCAGACCTAAATTCCATCTGCCTCTTCCCGCAGAAGTCAGTACCTGTGACTTTTCTCACACATTGTTCAATTGTTCAGCTGAATCAAGCCAACACTTGAGTTACAGGGAAAATTGATTTATTGAAAAAAAGGACTTGCAAAACAATATGTTTTATGTGATACACTAACAAATGCATAGTTGTGAAGCGGTAGGATAATCATAAATGTTTTATATATATATATATAAAAAATCTCAGACATGTGGCTAGGATTTGTATTTGTAGTAAGTAAATACTTTATTGAACCACACAATGCAAAATTAATGCTACAAGTATTTTTGGGGTCATTTGTGTCCAGATT
This sequence comes from Orestias chungarensis, assembly GCA_032876305.1. Taxonomy (NCBI): domain Eukaryota; kingdom Metazoa; phylum Chordata; class Actinopteri; order Cyprinodontiformes; family Cyprinodontidae; genus Orestias; species Orestias chungarensis. The sequence continues at coordinate 3,107,964 of JAVLVB010000857.1, read as the reverse complement.
TGTAATTTAAAGACAAACATTCTTGCCCAGACCTTTAAGGTTGGTTACATCCATGTTTTAAAAAAAAATCTTTTAATCAAATTGATCACTGCATCAGTCTCCTTAATTATTTACCTAAAAAAGTTAGTTAGACATCTAAAGCTGATTAAAAACGTCCTTTAACAGCTTTCTTACTTAAATCGGGAAAAAAATTACCCCAGTTTTAAAGTCAAACAGATTTAATGAAGAGCATCTGGGAGTAACAATGTTCAAGTCGTTGGTATTTTTGTCTAGAGTTTGACTGGGTCAGTATAACAAAGATATTCTCAGCCACTCCATTGCTGCACTGACTACATTTTACAGTAATTGTTGTCATGGAGGAAGATGAACCCTGAACTCAGTTTAAAGCTTTTTGACGTCTCTAGAAATGTATCTCTTTGAGTTGTCCTATAACATCTATCAACATCAACATAGCGACATCTATCTTCCCATCAGCTTGACCAGCTGTCCCTGATATGTTGTGCTATTCAAGGGGCAAACCGTAACTACAGCATTTTTTGGCACTTTTGACAAAAATTGTGCAAATATCAGTTGTCCTGCAGAGAGATCTTCCCACCTGGTTTATCAATCTCTGAAGGTTTAAAAGGGTATTAATAGTTTTGCAAAGCTCTATATTCATCTCCTTAACAGGTCAATGTTCCAGTACATTTGTTTTGTATAAATCTCACATTTATTTTTCCACATAATTGTTTTTAATTCCGCCATTGGCCTATTTACTTGTTTTGTTTTTTTCGTCCCTCAAGTAGCAAAGTTTCTAACATATATCCTTTGACATTTCCTAGCCAGGCTTCAGACATGTTCAGTCACCGTAGCTTCAATACTATTTTCTGCAAACAAAGCTCTTTCTAAGAAAATCAAATTAGAACAAAGCACCGTTTTAAAATTATTTTAAGTTTCCGGTGTTTTGTGGTTTTCATTTAAGCAATCAATAGGACAAATACAGTCCCCCCCACCTACCTAAAACTGCTCTGTAGCATCTAAAGAAAGGAACATGAAGGAGAGCAGTGTCCTGCTGACTCGCTCCTTTATCAGTCACAACAGCATAGCCAGCCTGTTCCATGTAGTTCACTTCAATCACGCTCTCGTGGAGCCTTCCCTCAGAGCACACTCTAAGCCTGGATGTGTTGGCTGAGACTTTACAGATGCTCTGCCCCTCTTAACTTCAAGGCTCAGGATGGTCAAAGTGCTGCCTTACACCCCACTGACCCAGCCCACCTCTGAGTATCTGCCCAAGGCTTCTCTTTTTGTGTGCACACCACACCTTAAAGGCTCTCTATCCCTTTATCCAGGCATGAGATCAGAATTTCAGATCAGAATTAGGGTCACTATCAAGATCAGTTGTATCGGACATCTATTGAAGCATGACTCTCTGTCTCTTTCTCTCCCCTTTGACTTTGCTGGTCCAACCAAAAAGACGTTTTATCTCATGTTCTCCTTCCCCTCACCCCTGGGGATGACTGACACATCAGAGATGGCCTTCAACTAATCCTATCCTTTATGGCCCGTGAGAGTAAGTTGCAAGCCTGTAGCCCTCTCTCTCTCTCTCTCTCTGTCTCTCTCTGTCTCTCTCTCTCTGTCTCTCTCTCTGTCTCTCTCTGTCTCTCTCTCTGTCTCTCTCTGTCTCTCTGTCTCTCTCTCTCTCTCTCTCTCTCTCTGTCTCTCTCTCTCTGTCTCTCTGTCTCTCTCTCTCTCTCTCTCTCTCT
>JAVLVB010000857.1:3044140-3068116 GCA_032876305.1 Orestias chungarensis | reverse complement strand
CCGCCGCCACCGGACTATCCCCGTTCGAGATCTCCTTAGGGTACCAGCCTCCACTGTTCCCGGCCGATGAGCAAGAGATCCCGGTGACTTCAGTCCACCACCAGGTCCGTCGTATTCGAACCATCTGGAGGGACACCGTAAAGGCCCTCCAACGTACGGCGGACCAGAACAAGAAGTATGCTGACCGGAGACGCATCCCTGCTCCCACGTATATCCCCGGTCAGCAGGTGTGGCTGTCGTCCCGGGATATCCCCCTAAAATCGGTTTCCCGGAAACTCGCTCCTCGCTTCATCGGTCCGTATACCATACAGTCAGTCATCAACCCATCCACCGTCCGTCTTCAACTACCACCAAGCCTCCGCATCCATCCTACTTTTCATGTTTCCCAAGTTAAACCGGTCCTGACTAGCCCTTTGTGCCCTCCGGCCGACGCCCCTCCGCCCACCCGTATGATTGATGGGCATCCAGCGTACGACGTTCGGAGGATCATGGCCTCTCGTCGACGTGGTCGTGGTTATCAGTACCTCGTCGATTGGGAGGGTTACGGTCCTGAAGAGCGTTGCTGGGTGCCCCGCTCTTTCATATTGGACTCATCGTTGGTGGAGGATTTTGAAAGATCTTCAGGATCGCCGGGTGGCGATCCTTGAGGGGGGGGTACTGTCAGGTTGAGTCACTCTTTGTAGTTTCCGAGGTGGCCACGGGGGTCGCTGTTGCGGGGCTCCAGGATGGAGCCCCGCGGTTCCCAGGTGTCTCGGGTTGGCACTGATGAGCAGAGCAGTATAAGAGGAGTGTGGATCAACTACTCGGCGCCTGAGTGTTGCCAATTACCGGTAACCCTCAACCTCAGAGCCAAAAGTCGTTAGACTAAATCTTCCTAGTGTTGCTACATCTGTCTTCCATGACAGAAGCGATTCCTTGTGTTAGAGCTTATTCTCGTGTACTTCCAAGATTCTCCGCGTTCCTAGCTGTATCCATACTGCCTCAACTAAACACCTCTTGTCTTCTTTCCCAGGTTCATTCAGCCATAACTCACCCAACTCCAGAGAAAACGTATCCCGCCTTGCTCACAGGTATTTCCACTCCTCTATTTCACTCTGCTCGATCTGCCTTCCCCAGCATACCCCGTCAGCTGGATCAGACCCCCGGACCACTTCATACTCTGGACTCAACCGGACATTCCCCTGGCGACACCTCCACTACAAACAAAGTAAGACCGTTCATATTCATCACTTCAGTAGAATCAAGTATTCACCAAACCTGTCCTCGCTCTCAGAGGTATCCCGGTCTTCCACGTCGAGCCTCCCGTTCACTTCCGCCACTCAGTGCCGCTCGCACTTTCCCCCGTGACCATCACCGCAGACTCACCGCTGGATCCAACCCCTTTCCGTGTCACTACTCACTTTCAATAAATACCATAACCTTATCTTCTGAGTGTCTCTGCCTTTGTGGGTCGGAAACCTAAAACCCGACATGACACAAATAATATAAATGCATAATGTCTAACTGCTATCTCTGTATGTTTTTTTTCTCATATACAATAAACAATAAAATATAGTACATCCTTACTGCTATAAATTAGCTTAACTCAAGGTATAATAAAGTAGTTCTTGCACATAATCCTTTCAATAATTTCATAAACTAAAAAGAATCTAATTAATCCAAAGCTTACTCAAGTTTTGTTTCCAAAGAGCAAAAATAGATGTTACACTGAATATCTCAACAATGTCTTGCCAAACTAAGCTGAATGAGGTCAATTCAACACATTTACCTTCAGATTGTTTATACAGGGCATTGCAATCCACTTTAAAGACAAGTAAACCCACTTAATATCCAGTTCTATAACAATCAAATAATCCAATCACTTTGAGACCTTAAGATCTGCTCACTTTTAACATTATTCTGTCCTATTTATGAGACTGCATGATACAAATCAGACGATGTCTCACATGTGATGATTTTGCAGACATCCCTTAGCCTCACACTCTGTTTGAGCTTTGTCTCCTATGATCAACTGGAAGATTGAGGAGATAAAGCAAATACTGATGTTGTAACCCTAGAACTAAAGGTAAGATAATAAACACAATCAATGTAACCAAAACTTAATTGTTCTAAATTTTATATGTAATATAAGCAATTATGAAAACAATTCTCGATAGGTTAGCACGTTAAGTTATCAACTGTATTAAGTCCCTGCAAAAAATAATCAAAAATGTTTTATAAGGGTTTTTCTACAATGAACACTTTGTCTTTATTTCAATATTTAGAGACACAGCCCAAGAAGCTGGAATTAGACTGTATGGTTTAGACCCAAATCACATATAGTTTGGAAACCTAATAAGAAAAAAAAATGTGTTCACCAACTAATTTAGGGGGTGTTTATAATTTAGGCTCCCTTCTAGGCATGATAGTGTAGCACAACCTACCCTTTCTTAACTTTTCAAATCGTTCTAAAGCCTATGAAGCTACATGTATGTATAGTTCGTAAGATAAACCAAGATATGACAAGTTAGCATTTACGAAATGTGATAGTTGCTGAATGAATTAAAAGTATCATATTATGGTGTGGAAGATTGTTCCAACTCTAACTAAGGGATCTGGCTGAGTTTCAAAGTCGCTTTTGGAATCTTAATACATATGCTGCTCATAAAGCCTGCCTCTAAAATATCTGTCCATCAAAAAGCTCACTGACAGCATGAGGGGGGATGGTGCTTGCCTTTGATTCTAATGCTAACAGCATAATTTATGTAAGATGTTTGAATGGGTTTTTGAGTGAGAATAGATTAAAAGACATTTTATGATTGAGGAGCAAAAAAAAAAAAACTGCATACAAAGCACTGTTTTTAAAAACTCCGGGGGTTGAGAAAAGGGTTGATGAGCGGGGCAGGTGCAATAGCGTTTAGCTCAAGCCACTTATTGCACCGACAAAACAGTTTGCCAATCACAGCCTTCCCTAGAGTTTTCCTTTTTTCTGTAAATATGAAAGGCCTTGTCCCAACACTGACTTCAAACATGGCAGCAGCAGGCCCCATACCAGGCCATGTCTCCCTGAGCACTTCCTCTCCACACATCAAGTCCATGCTGACAAAAGCAGCTGTAGGTGGCATAATGAGATGCACTGTTCCTTTCAACTATATGTGAAGTGTGACATTTTCTGCCTTCTAGCCTTGTGTGTTGACACTGCGGCCTGTGTGTTAGGTGTTGACCAGGCAGTCTGCAAGACTTTCCTCCCATTGGACGCTGGACACTGGAAGCAGGATCAAAGCCTCCACAGTTCTTCACGTCAACAGTTAAGGTTGTGTACACAAAACCCTGACACAAAGGGAGACTTTAGCGGCTTTTTCCCGTCTTCCCTATTGAAGCATCCTGAAGACCAACTTTTTTTTAATTGTTTCGGAAAATGCTCTGCAGCCCTTTTAGAGAAAAAAAATAGATTTTTGTGGCCTTTATTCAAGTGTAGCTGGATAAGAGCCAAGAATTGGACCAGGGACAACTGAGATAAGAATTCTTGCCGCTGTATATGGTGTGCCCTTTTTACATCACTGTGTAGCCCTTTTTTAAGTGGGCATTGCTGAAGCATTAAATAGATCTGATGTTTTAGGTACATTATCAGGGAATTATCAAAAACCAAGACAATATCGGCTGACTGAGTCGGGGGCCTACTGTCCTAAACGTTTAATAAATCCATGGTTCAATACAGTTGTTCAAATGATTCAACATACCATCAACAGCTAGGAAACTAGCCATTCATTTGGTTCAGGTGTGTTGGAATAGGGTTGCAACTACAACCTCCAGGTAACTGGATCTCGACTAGAGTTGGACACCCCTGCTGTAATTGACACAAAACCCAGGCACTAGGCAAATCTGCATAGTGGTGCAAGATAAAAGGAGAAGATGATATTTTAATGGAACAATCAAATAGTGGAATTTTAAAAGTTTTTTTATTTCATTATTATCATATCTTTTTCTATCTTCCTGACCTGATGACCTCTTTTTATCTATCCTTCTAATACTAAATCAGATTTGGTCACCAACATTATTAACATTTGCTTATTCAAACATAAACAAAAATATCCTTCAGAATATTGTATAACTGTACAATGCTTTAAAAAAATTATGAAAGCCAAGAGGATGATATCGAGAGATTGTAGGCGTCCCTTAAAGTTGGCTAAATCAATGCACACCTTTGGATGTATTTTAAATCACACTTCAAGTTCTTTGACATCAGCAACAAATCCAAATAAATCCATCAAGATATGGGCTATTCGAGAATCGTTTACCTCCACAAGTACGGCAATTTTTTTAACACTTTCCCCTGATGAAGCAATTATATGCAAGCACCATTGAAATGATACGCCATCATAGACATTCAAGATGCAATGGAATGTTTTTTCCAGACATGAATGTGTTTTGGTGTTTACTAAGAAAGTTACACTACCTACTGTAAAATCAAGACTAAAATGCCATTTGAAAATGAAAAAGCCATTACTCTAGGAGAAACATAAAAGGCATATTATAGTTTGCTAAGAACACCTAAATACACATGTAAATTATCTGGTATTAACTGTGCGTAACTAATGATCACAAATATAAAGCCCAAGCATTGAAATGCTAAAGCCTACCTATTTAAGAAGTTCTTTGTAACTTTTAACATTGATAGAGTGATGTCAAAGGCAATTCAATATATTGTTCTGGTATAATGTTTGTAGGAAACGTAAAGACAACATGAAGAGAAAGAAAGAATTTAAATCTAAAATGCCACAAAATTACCAAAAACAGTCATTCCTGCTCCTCGGATAAATTAAAATTCCTATTCAGGCCTCATTCATCTCAGTTCTTAGCGTAATACAGTTAGACAGGAGGATTGATAATCTAATATGTCTTTTTTTTCATCCTATTCCTCTGCGTTTTTTCAAAAAATCGTTTGCTCTTAGCCCGAGGGTGTGAGCCGTCCCATTTTCTATGGCTTCTGAATTACCTCAGAGCGCGCACAGTGCCGAACTCGCTGCCAGAGAGGGAGGCGAGCATTGTTTTCATGACAGAGATCAATGGGTGGGTGAATGTGCTTTAATTCTGCAGGAGCTCCTCTCCCAGGCTAATAAATGCAAGCCTACCCGCTGACTGGGCTGTCGTGCTGAGCCCAGCGGGGGTCAGCCTTTTTGTGTTCCTGTGCCCAAATTATGGAACCATCAATACGCTCCCTGGAATCAGTCAATGGAAACCCGCTTTGTGGCTGAGGGGAGACCAACTTCAAGGAAGAAAGAAAAAAATCCCTAAACTCTGACACATTTACAAAAAAAAAAAAAAAAAAAGATAGGGGTAACTGTTTGTATGTTATATGTTTAAAATGCTGTATAACTTACATTCTATGCTAACGTTGAATTGTTAAATATGGAATAACCACAATTTTGTTTCATATTGTTCCAGTAAAGGATCAAAATTGCATATTTATTGTGCATCGGTATAAAAGTAATATATTTTCCTTCAGCCTTGTTTCAGATATGGAATAACCGACCACACTGAGACTTTTTGTGTGAAGTAGACTAAGAATATGAGTTACGCTTCCTTTCATTATGACTGAACCAAACCAAGTACATTTTTCGGTCTAAAGTTAAAATTAGTCTATATTCACTCCCAAATTAAGGTTAGGATTACCTAAAAATCTGATCTGGGAGATTGAAAATAAAGTTTAGGAACCCCTGATATCCCTTCAAAGTAGTTCTAAGACTTAATTTCTTTTGATGCTGTTAATGATGTTCCTTTTGAAGGCAAGTTTGCTTTGGAGGATTCCTGAAATTAAATATCTCATCAAGGAGTTACAGTTCTGTCCGAAACCAGAGGTTGTGACAAACTTTTCACATAGCCACCGAGAACTGTTGTCAGGCATGAGTGCATTTCCACGATGCCTTACTGCTGCTTGTAGCATCAAGTGAATTACTAAGTATCCCAGCTTCAAAAAGCTTGTAAAACTCTGTCCTCCTGAAAAATCTGAAACTTTTCTCCTCACTTCTGCAAGCTTTTTTTCCCCCTCCTTCTTTTATTTTTGTCGACTCCTCAAACATCAAGTTGTCTCCGGATTTTCAAACGGCTTGAAAAATAAGAGTTTCCCAAGCTCGCGAGCACGCTCAAAGGCTGCGTTCTTCAGATGTGCCACCTTGCAGCGTGGTGGTGGCTGTGCAGGAACAGGATCATTCAGATATGCTAATAGAGCAGCGGGGTAGCTCCGAGCGCGGCTTACCCCGTTTTAAAAGACAGCTGCCATCTCTCTTTGTTTTCATGCCCTGCTCTGAGCCTTTCTCTCTCTTTTCCTACTCTACATTGATACCAGGTTGAAATTTAATAACCATTACATTTCTACTAATTAGACAGATAGAGCAATTAGCCCCGTGCATGTAAATCCACGTGGCAAAATATGTTGAACAAAGAGAGTTCAGAGGATGAGTTTGGGGAGCGGCTGAGCACAGTTGAGGATGGTGTCGGCACAGTGTAATGATATCATGCTCAATGAGGAGGATGCACATAATAGAGCCAGTGCCCAGTGGCCCTCCCCCTGGTGAAGTGGCCCTCTGTATCAGTGCCTGTGTATTAGCCGTTGGCTCTGCCGCTGTCCCACACTCTCCAGGGCCATCTATTCTCTGCAGCCAGAGTCATGCTGCGCAGGAATCCTGGGTGATTGGGTTTCTTTCAGCAGCCTTATAGTCAGTCATAAATCGGAGGGGAACCTGCCCGGCCCCTCGCTCTCGCCCCTAACCCTGGCTCCAGCGGGCAGGGGACGATTGTTGGAGAGCCGAGGTCATTGCAGGGTCGCTTTCTGTGGTGTTTCTTAACTCCCTTTGCCTATTTTCTACCCCTCCGTTCCAGTGCTGCCACCCCCCACCACACTCCTCTTTTCTCTGTCTCCCTACTGAGGTTGCTAGGGCTTGGTATTTGCTTTTTTAGGACCATGTTGTAATTACAGAAAAGCTCTACTCCCCTTGCTGGCTTTGGCTCTCTCATAACGTCTTTTTTTCCAACTACTTATTGCTTTAAGAAGCTACATTCAGTGAATCTAAAGATTCACAACTGGCTTTTGTGCTTGTCTGACAGAGAACTGACTCATTCCCACCTACTAACCTTTACACAAGCAGAAAAAGCTTGCTGCCTCTTTATCTTTAACACCTATCGAAAGAAACTCTCCTTCAGCTTTCATATGCAGAATGAGCAATGCATACTCATGGCAAACAAGGATCATGTAGGTAATATAAGCCTACCATAGAGTAAGTGGGCACTGGTGCATATCTTTATTAACCACTTTATAGCTATTCAAATAGAACTGCCTCAATTAAAACATGAATATATTGTGCAGAGTTATCAAATAAATAACGTTCTTAAAAAGGACGAAATAAACCAACTGATTTCAACATTTTACAAAATCTGTGCCAAAGGTTTTGAAAGTATGGTCAACAAATGCTTCTTTTTTGCTTAGAAATCAAAGAAAAATTTCAGATATAAAGGTTTTAAACCTTAAAGGGTGAGAGCATGACCCTGGCAAGTTTGCTTAAGTGAAGCAAACTGTGACAAATAACTATCATATTATAATGACAACACATAGTTATAAATATCTGACACTCATTTTCTGACGTGTGAATCAATGACTCCTATTTTACATTTCAAGCTATGGGGTAGGAACTGCTGAAGAATTGAACATTCATTTGTATTATGTTGTTTGTTTGTTTGTTTGTTTATACTGGAGAAAATATATCAAAAGTTTTTTCCCTGATTTTCTTAAACAAATTGTTTGGATTCTCAGGTGAGCTATGAAAACCAAAATTACCAGTTTTTGCTAAATATCAAAATTATGAAAGAGATCTTTTTTAAGAGTACTGTCTATCAGATCGCAATCCTAATACTTGGTGGACCAGGTTTAAACAATCTGAATACCTTTCTACCGAAAATTCTTAAAAGTTTGTCTGGTTGTGGGGGGTGCCTTCCTCACAAACACCTTTTCAGCTGTGATCATAAAGCCTCTACGGGACAGAGATAAAGGCCTTGATGACCCCTTCAAAACAGATTTTTTTGTTCCTACACCACTTTGTAACTAATATGCGAAAGGATCGTTGTTCATGTGACAGACCCTTTTGTGCACGAGCTTCAACTTCCTGTCTATTGTTTTTGATTTGCTGCTTCAATATTTCCAAATATTTTCTTTTCTTTTATAATGCCATCTATTGTTAGGTCCACAAGGGCTGTTTCCCGGAGAGTGAATGTTGGTTTTGTCAGCTGGAGTCTTGTTCTAGTCACTTCCTCAGGTATCCAGTAGGGGTCACCAGTCCTCGGATGCTGGAGCTTCCTTCACAGGTGCGTCTGGTTACCTCTGACGAGCTGAGGCAGTATAAGAGGAGTGGGGAACCAGCTACTCGTCGCCTGAGTATTATCTACCACTGGTAATCTTATCCTCAGTGCCCCCTGCGTTCTATTATTCTAGTGCTTCTAGTTATTATCTCTTGTAGTTTCTGGTACCTAGATACTAGGGTTTTCGTAGAGTTTCCTATGAAACATTTTTGTGTTTTGCTACCAACCTCTCTCACCATCTACCCTCATTGTGTCTGCGTCCCAGGTCTCTCCATCTCATCTACAAAACCTCCAACAGTTATCTCTTTGGTCTCACTTACCATCTGGTTCCAACTCCTCTTGGCTGAAGCTCGATCTGTCCGCTCCAGCATCATCACCATCTGCTGCTCTGACCTCCTCTGGATCCAACATCAACCTCATCTCCCGAAAAAGACTCCCTGCTGACTCCTCCCTGGCGATTCAAGACAACCATCCCAGTAAGATCGTTCCTTTCATTCATTCCACTCACACACGACTGTACTCACCTCACCTGTCCTCACCCTCAGAAGTTCCCGGTCTCCCACGTCGTTGATGCCCGTTGTTTTCTTGCCGTTCCCTGCTGCGTTGCTGTTTCCTGTGTCTCACCATACCTGCAGTTCCCGTTACCGATTTCTGGATTCCCTCTTCCCATATCCACCTAAACAATAAACCTTTGTAAAGATCTCCTGAGAGTACTTTGTTTATGTGGGTCTGAAGAATTAACAACAGTATGACAGGTGTGGTGGTCGTAATACCTTTGTCTTCCGCTGGGTGCAACCTGGCAGGAGTTTAAAACAAGTGTTGCCTAACTGCTCACAACTCTTCCCAGTTGCTTACCTGACAAATACTAACCTGCAAACAACGTGGAATGATCCCCTTCCTGTCCCCTCTTAGATGCCCCACCACTGCATTTCTTTTCTGAAACAGAAGAAACAATCATCACCTTAGCCCTAATTCTCTTCTTCTTGTCTATATCTATCGTTTAAGTCCAAATTCTTGTCTCTTCCATACCCATAAATGCTTAATTTTATGCTCTGGCTAAATATTACAATATTTTCTTGCTAGTTGAGATTTGCCTTTTAGCTATTTCAGAGAGCTGGGTGGTCTTATAATGCTTCACATACTTAATTACCTTTGCTGGAGAAGGTCGGGATTCACCCTAAAGCAATTTACCAATTCAGGACAGATTTGAAATATTGTCTAATTAAAATGTAGAGAAGAATGCTTGACATTTTGAAAACTTTTTCAAGGATTTGCATGTTAAGACTTATACATAACATCTATACATAATGTTGTGAAGTTTAGAACTATTCAAGAGACACACACAATACATTTAGCACAATATGACAAACGTAATTGAAAATTAAGGAAAATTCATAGAATTGCACAACTTTATGGAAGTGTCAAGGCATCTGCAACTTGTTAAGAGAAATGAGAAACTCCATCTTTGATCTGTACAAGTTACGTAGTTGAAGAACAAACAGGCAGTTTACACAATTTTGATTCTGTTCTGAGAAACGCACCAAAGCTTTTGAGAAAAACAATATTTAACTCACTTGTTTTCCAGTGTGGACCTTGACCTGACACAATACAATACATCAACGAGTGTTCCTTCACTTGACCCAAATATAATCTGAAGCCTACAAATTCATTACATTATCTGGGCTTTCATCAACTGTTTAAACAGATTGTAATCGTAGAGTTTGGAGGCCTTTGACCTTGTAGGAACCGAAACAAGGAGTCTGGCTTTTAGCACACCATGAGGAGATGATAGTATCAGAATCATAATCAGAAATTATTTATTGTCATTCGCAACACATGGGGTACATGAGCACGAACAAAATTACAGGGTGACGAAGACCCGTAGCTGCTGCACCTGTGGCGCGCTGCCGTCGTGTCCTTAAGGACGGTGGAAAAATGACACATAGAGAAAGGAAAGTTTGGGTAAATGAACAAAATTTTAGGTTATGTCAAAAAGTAAGAAAAATGTAGCACATTTGTTTTAATGTTTTATAGCTTATTTAAACATTAACAAAACCATACACCATGCAAATCCGAGACTCCCCTATCATTCTGGACAGCCAGCTTCGATGATGCAGAAGATTTAAGGTATAGTTTTTCCCTGAAAAGAAATCTTGGCTCCTCCAGTCCACTGTTATTGGAACGTACAGACGGCCATTAACAACACTGAAATGGAAATATGCACACATACAAAGTAATACTTTGAGCCAAACTAATACTTAAGATAAGATAACTTTTTGTCATAACACAGTGTACAAGGAAATTAAGCTTTTCTTTTCAAGATAAGATTACTACATCTCTCAATAATTTACATCAGATTTGGAAGATTATTTGTTCTAGCAGTATACATATATATTGTCGGGTTGAATGATTTTTATAAAGTAATAGCAAAAACATTTGACCACCTGACTGTGGCATGCTGCAATATTATGACTACCAAACGTGCTGATTCACAGCACACAAAAAAAGCATCACATTGTTTATGGGCAAAAATCTTTAGGTTCATGTTAAATCATCAGTGTTTGTTGTTTTTAGCAGAACTTTACTGCCGAGAACATCAGACGTCTTGCACTGTTATTGCTGTGGGATAGCACCCCTCTGCCAACATCTGGGGCCGTAAACTGAGATCAAAAACCGACAGCGAATACAAAAAGAAATACCGCAGTGACAACAAACAATCACACCGTAGGACAATGTGTGTAGGAGGGGTCACCATAAATCACACTGTGGCTGGTTGGTGGGGGTCGGGTGGGGGTGTTCCTCACATAAAAGATGAGAGCAGTCTGTGAGCTATCAGGCCTTTCCAGTGCTAACTCTTGTTATTCGTCTTCAAGATTATTTAAATAATGAATAAAAGGAAACCGGGCCATGGGTGTAAAAGTGCAAAACAATGAGAACAACTGACATTAGCTGCAGATGCTCCACAAACGTTCCTAGTATGGAGGCTAGAGAGGCAGCAGCTAATCTCAAATATACTGTACGTATCATCCATTGAGGCAGAGTGTGGAACTAAGTGATTATATCCGCAGCACAAATCCTTTCAAATAAGTGAAGCATTTGATGCTATGCAGAGGCGTGTCTTTTCCTAAACACACTTCAAAGCAAATGGAACTAAAATATCACAAAAATGTGTACAGAGTATAACTAAAGAAGCATGGCTTGCCTTTCAGGTGTTTGGAGAAGTGCCACAGACTAAGCATTGTTCCCTATGAAATAGGATACGGGATTGGGAAAAAGCCATTGTTCTATTTCAGTTTGCTTGAATCTCCTCTGTTGCATCCTGGCTCACTGCTTCACCATTCTGACTTCTGACAAACAGCATCTGCACCAGGGACGCCACTTCCTCCCATGAGACATGTGGGAACAAACCCAGTGTAATCACTTCAAATAAACAACACACTGTTTCTTTTTTTTCTGTCCCCTAAATTGAAACAGTCCTCTTGGTATTCAACAAGAATTTGATGAAGCTTTTTTTGATGGTTTGACATGTTACATGCCATTGAGAAAAGAAGTGTCCTGTAAGGAGCTTGGTGATGGCTGGAAGCCCGTCTAAATGAACAATGGTCTTGAGAAGTTATAAGGAGTGTCTAATGTATTTACAGCATTCACAGTTCTTGAGTTTATCCCATTAATGAATTTGATTACATAGCAAAAAAAAATCTGTTGTGTTACTTGAATATGTTTTATTTTTGCGCATTGGCATTTTTAAACAGAGTCTTAGATTTCAGAGATACTAGATACGATCAATAATACACAAGAAAATGCAGGAACTTCTGGTTTTGGTTGCGTTTTACGAGAAACAACGATCTCCTGCATTCTTTATTTGTATTAGATTTGTGTTTTTTGTAACTCCATATTTTCTCAGCTGGCAGTTTTGATCCAAAACCTTCAGGCGCCTTCTTAAAAGATAAAGACGAGGGGAAATATTACTTTTCAGCATCACTGTGGGTCTAATCCTACATCCAAATCAACAACAAAAATAAAACAGATTAAGTTTGATCCAAAATCTGTCCTCTAGAAGCATTGACTTTGTCACGTCAGATTACAAAACTGCTGAGAGTGTCAGCAATCAGTACCTTCAGACAGATGTGTAAACAGTTATTTAAAAGTCTGCAAATGACATTCTTGTGTTGTTGGGGCTGTCTGCTTAGACATCATCACCAGGGCAATTTAACACCTTAGCGCTGGCCAGATCATACAACCTGCATTGCTTAGATGAAAGGGCTTCACCAAAATGTGCTAATGGAAACATCTAAAACCCAAAATGCCAGCCTCTTTGTTAAAGAAGGTGGTGAATGAGAGCCACTGAAAAATAGGGGCTGTTGTTTGTCCTGACTGAAAGAACTGCTCTTCTTTACAGCTTGATTGCTAGAGAGCTGAGCAGTGAGGTGTTAGAGTTGAGGGGGGGCTTAGGAGACTACAACAAGTTTGTGTCAGCACCCTAGGAAAAAAGGGACAGCTGAGACAGTTTGGTCCTTTACTCCTCCTAACCTTTTTGAACCTTGGTAGATGGTTACCAACCTGCTTAGAGTAGTGCTAGACTGTCAACAACCCTTGACACTCAACATAGTGCTTATTTTGTTTTCTATCAGCTTTTGTCTCTCCTGCGATTCAGTAAGGTTTTGTGGTTATATTTCCTTTTCCTCAAATGCTACAGTGCTAATAATGATAATTATATTGTTTTATTATTATTGTTTTTATTATTATTATAAAAAAATGACAGCACGCATATTCAAAGAAGATCATCTCTCTCGAGTGTTACAGCACTTTAATCTTTAGAGCAATAATGAACAATTTAGAGGTTAGATATTAAGCTATTAGAGTAAAGTCTGAAAATTCTGGAGCAAATTAAACTTGTTTTTAGTTCCAAAAAATGTGGATGAGTCTTGTCAGATTAAAACTGTGATTTGTTGCGCTGGAGGATTCCTGCTCTTTCTTGGGGAAATGCAGATTAGAAAGAGCCTGATCTTTTCCTTAAGCATCAAAGTCAGAGTTCAACTGGACAAACATTCAAGCTGACTTTTATCCTCTGTTCCATGTGATCTGTCTGGATCGTATCTTCACGAGCATCTTAGAAAATCAACACATGAGCTGGAAAATTGGATGATTTTGAATCATGAGGCTGGAGTTCAAGGGAGTTATATTTATACTTATTCAAAGGGCAAGAAAGATTTGTTGAGGTGCTGAAAGCTAATTACAACAATTATTTAGCTTGAAGTTGAGAGCTCTTCCAGCATCTTCACTATACATTTACGTCCATGTGGACAAGATGTTAAAAACATTTAACTTAAGACACGTTTTAACTTGATGTTAGATACTAATGGCATCTAATAATATGGAAGTGTATTGCACTCTTCAAATTGTAGCCTTTGGTTAAACATTGCCAACCTGTTTACTGAGTTATGGAGACAGACTTGAAGTTTAGTCTTGATTTGTAAAAAACAAAAAACAACAACAAAAAAAACAGTTTATATGTGTTGGGTAAACAATGTGTTGAAATAGACATCCAACTGTCTGTCCGTCTGTTTAGCCATCCATTCATCCATCTATTAAATTAAATTAAATTTAATTCTGTTCGGTATATTTATATTATGCTATTATACAGCACATGTCATGTCACGGCATTTTACAAGAATCAATCATAAAAACATTCACACATGTTAAACAAAACAGTTTAAACACTTTCCAATCTAAGAAAACACAGCAGATTGTAGTGAGTCGTTGCAGTATTAACTCCTACTGGATCAGCACACCAAAACCATATCTTGCTTTGTGTCGTTAAATTTACAGCAATCCCTCATGCATGTTGTGACAGCGGAGAGAATCAAGAATCAAGAATCAGTTTATTTATATAGCGCCAATTTACAACAAATGTTGCAGATGTTGTCTCAAGGCACTTTACAAGAAAATCCATTAAAATCAAAGATACATCGTAAACAAATAAATTTGAAAAAGTTTCCAATCTAAGCAACCCCAGCAGATTGCATCGAGTCATTGACTTGCAGCATTCCCTCCTCTGGAATCAGCAGACCAAAACAATGGCTTGTGTTGTCGTTGACTTTACAGCAATCCCTCATACTGAGCATGCATGTAGCGACAGTGGAGAGGAAAAACTCCCCTTTAACAGGAATAAATCTCCAGCAGAACCAGGCTCCGTACAAGCAGCCATCTGCCATGACCAACTGGGGGTTTGAAAAGGCAGAAAACTAAATTAGATGCCCAGGATACCGAAAAAAAAGAGTTTATAGCTGCAGTTGTACAGCATCACTGGAAAAATCTCAGCCCATGTTCTCATCCAAGAAGCTGTCTCAGCTAACAGAACGCCTGACCAGGTGTGGTTACTATGGAGAGAAGAACAGTAAGAGAAAACAAAAGGTCAACAAGGTTGAAATAACGGTAACTAAGCAGATTGGACAAAGGAAGAAAGTAGCAGAGAGAGAAGTGGTCAGATTGTCCTCCAGCAGTCTAAGCCTATAGCAGCATAACTATAGAAAAACTTTAAATAACCTAACCCTATAGAGTGAGACATGAAGAAGGTAGAGAAAAGGAGAACCGTCTGTCAAGACTAAGTTCCTCCCCCAACCGGATTAGGCTATCTTCTCTACCTCTTACTAACTGTAAATTTTAACAAACAGGAAGGTTTTAAGCCTAGATTTGAAACTAGACAGGGTGTCGGCCTCACAGACTAAAGCTGGAAACTGGTTCCACAGGAGAGGAGCCTGATAACTAAAATATCTGCCTCCCATTGTGCTTTAAGAGATTCTAGGAACCACCAGTAAACCTGCAGTCTGAGAGCGAAGTGCTCAGTTAGGGACATAAGGAGTAATCAGATCTCTGACATACGATGGAGCTTGATTAGCGAGGGCTTTATAGGTCAAAAGAAAAATCTTATAATCTATTCTAAGTTTGACAGAAGGCCAATGAAGGGAAGCTAAAATTGGGGAGATATGATCTCTCTTTTTAAGTTTCATCAGAACTCTTGCTGCAGCATTTTGGACCAACTGTAGACTTTTAATTGCATTTTGTGAACTTCCTGCTAATAAAGAGTTACAATAGTCCAACCTTGAAGTACAAATGCATGGACTAATTTTTTAGCATTTGTCCTAGAGAGAATATTTCTAATTTTTGCTATATTCCTAAGGTGAAAGAAGGAAATCTTACAGACCTGTTTTATATGGGACTTGAAAAACATTTCCTGATCAAAAATAACCCCAAGGTTCTTTACATTGTCACCAGACCCCAACTTTATGCTTTCCAGGTCAAGTGGCTGACTAAGCAATTTCTTTTTTAGAGGTTCTGGTCCAAACATAACATCTTCTGTCTTTTCAGAGTTCAAGAGCAGAAAGTTTAAAGTAATCCACATTATTATGTTATCTAGACATGCCTGTAATCTACCAAACCGACTGGATTCATCAGGATTTATAGATAAATACAGTTGTGTATCATCAGCATAACAGTGGAAATTAACACCATGCTGTCTGATGATTTTACCAATAGGGAGCATGTATATAGTAAATGGAATTGGGCCAAGTACAGAATCCTGTGGTATTCCACAAGTATCCTTTCAATGCGGAGAAGATGTGTCATTTAGATGAACATACTGGGATCTATCAGAAAAATACAATTTAAACCAGCCTAGAGGTCTTCGCTTGATCCCCACAGTGTGTTCGAGCCTTTCTATGAAGATATTGTAATTGACTGTGAAAATAGCAGCACTGAGATCTAATAGAAATAGAATAAAACGAGTCCAGTGTCTGAGGCCATGAGAATATCATTTGTGACTTTAAGGAGAGCTGTCTCAGTGCTATGATGAGCTCTGAAACCTGACTGAAATTCTTCAAATAGGTCATTATTCCTCAAATGCTCTCCCAGTTGATTAGCAACAATTTTTTCAAGGATTTTAGATAAAAAAGGAAGATTAGATATAGGTATGTAATGTATTAAGTCTTCTTGATCAAGAGAAGGTTTCTTAAGTAGGGGTTTTATTACAGCTACCTTAAGAGCCTCTGGTACATAACCATTCACTAATGACAAATTAATCATATCCAAAATGGGGATAACAATGATAGGAAATACTTCTTTAAACAATTTTGTCGGGACTGGATCCAACATACAAGTTCAAGGCTTAGATGTTGTACGCAATGAGGACGTAATACTATGAACAACAGCATCAATCTGTGTAGGGCATAAAATTAATTTGTTGCCCTCCACTGCGTACTGCCTCATAACCGTCTCGGTAATGAGGCAGTACTGTAACTTTTTCACACTCAATGCCATAAGTCAGCACAAGGTCTAAAGTGTGACCAGTGGGTAGGTGTGTGTATTTCTTGAGTGAAGCCAATTGAGTGTAAAATGGCAGTAAAGGCTACATTTAGGCTGTGATTTTTGGTGTCAACATGAATGTTAAAATCTCCCACTATAATGATTTTATCAGTGTTTAACACTAGTTCAGATAACAAATATGAGATCTGATCTATAAATTTAGAGTAAGGACTTGGCAGACGATACAAAATAACAAACAGAAGTGCTTTAATTCTTTTAGAGGTTGGATGAGGAAGGCTAAGGGTTAAATGTTCAAAACAACTATAACTATTAGTTGGCCTGGAATTAATTAATAAATATAATTGAAAAATGCGTCCTACTGCTCCACCTCTCACAGTACTTTGAGGAATGGAAAAGTTTGAATAATAGAGGGAGCTGATTCATTGATATTGACATAATCCTTTTGCTGCAGCCAGGTTTCTGTGAGACAAAGCAAATCAATTTGATTATCAAGAATTAAATCGTTAACTAATAAGGACTTTGAGGAGAGAGATCTGATGTTCAATAAGCCACACTTAATAGTTGTACATTTTTGTTTCATCTGAGTTGTTTTTATCTTAATGAGATTTTCAGGATTAGCTCTTTTTAGATTGATCTGTAATCTATTTGGTTTTGGCCGTGGGCAAGACACCGTCTCAATGGGATGATTGGTAGGTAACTGTAGAGAAGCCGCAGAGAGGAGTTCTAAACTACGACTCTGCTTCCTTGTCTGGACCCTGGTTTGTCAGTAATTGGGGGAGTTAATAAATTCGGCCATATTTAAGGAAAGAAGGGAAAGAAGAGCTGCTCCGTCCAAAGTGGGATGGATGCTGTCTCTCCGGATCAGACCAAGTTTTCCCCAAAAGGTTTTCCAATTATCAATGTAACCCACACCGTTTTCTGGACACCACCTAGATAACCAGTGGTTGAATGACAACATGCGACTAAACATGTCGTCACTGGTCCGATCACTGGAGAGGACAAACTCCCTATTAGCAGGAAGAAACCTCCAGCTTAACCTGGCTCGATATATGAGTGGCCATCTGCCGCTAACGACCAGGGAATACTTCCATCAATACATCCATCCATCATCTTCTGCTTTTTTGGGGGTCAGGTCCTGGCAGATCATGTTTAAGGAAAGAGACCCAGACTTCCATCTCCATAGCTTCGAGTACCAGCTAATCGGGGGGTAATCCCAAGGCCTCCCAGGCCAGCCAAGAGATAGTCCCTCCAGAATTTCCTGGCCCTGGTGCTGGGGCCTGCTGCTGGTCGGAAAAGCCTGGAAAACCTCACCTGGGAGGCGTCCAGATGTGATCCTGAATAGATCCCTGAACAAACTCAACTGGCTCCTTTCGATGTTGGGGATCAGTGGCTGTTATCTGAGACCCTCCAGGAGGACTTAGCTTCTAACCCTATGTCTAAGAGAGGGCCTGGGCCTTTTGAAAAGTCTGGAAGGTAATAAACATATTTTGGGAATGTTTCATATCTGAGATTACGTTAAAATTAATTTAATAACCATATGACAGACTATCAACACTCGATTCTTTTTGAAAGGTATCAGTTAGATGGCTATACAAAGACCAAATACATACATATACTTCCATAATAAACTATCGACTAGTATCCGTTCTCTGTTTATTGTGACTAAAACAACTGAGGATTTATTGTTCGATTTTCTTCCACAGCCTGTTATTTGAAATTTATGAAAAAAAGCTGAAAATAACAATACAGACCACAATCCTCTTTGTCCTGGTTGGTACACTACTTCGCTGAGCCCAATCCTCCATTCGCATGGGTTCTCCTACCACTGCTATGCAGATGATACCCAGCTCTATCTGTCCTTTACTCCAGAAAACCTCTCGGTCCGACCCAAATCTCAGTCTTTCTGACATATCTGCATGGATGAAAAATCACCACCTCCAACTGAACCTCTCCAAAACCAAACTGCTTGTTATCCCAGTCAAGGAAAGTATACACCACAACATCAGCATCAGGTTAGACTCCCTATCTGTGGCACCCACTAAGAAACCTGGGCGTCATGATTGATGATCAGCTTACCATTTGCCGCCTTGACTACTGCAACGCCCTCAAAACAGGTATTCGTGCCTGTGCTGTGAGACCGCTACAGATGATCCAGAATGCTGCAGCTCGCCTGGTTTTCAACCTGCCAAAGCGTTCGCATGTCACACCCCTTTTAACTGAACTCCATTGGCTTCTCTTTGCTATACGCATCAAATTCAAATCACTAATGCTGGCATACAGAGTGTTTGATGGATCAGCGCCTATCTACCTCAACACCCTCTTAAACCCTTATGTCACTGCCCGCCCAATCCGTTCCTCCAAGGAGTGCCACCTAACGCGACCAAAGCCCCGTGCAGGTCAATCTAAACTCTTCTGATGTGCGGTTCCTTGCTCTTGGAAAAACCTTACGTGCAATATCAGAGCATCAGATTCTCTTTCCACCTTCAACAAATCCTTGAAGACCCAGCTCTTCCAAGAGTATCTATTGCCCTAAAAGATCTAAAAGCACTTATTACCCCCCCTGATATTAGTTAGCACTCAGTGTATGTTACTTTAGCCATCTGTGTTTATCTAAATGCTGTAAATGAGTGTCATCATTAATGTTAAATCCTCTCCTAGCATATTGCAGGTAAATTGCGTCGTAGCTTAATGTTAAACCCTCTTTTTGTAAGTCGCTTTGGATAAAAGCGTCTGCTAAATGCATACGTGTAAATGTAAATGTAAATGTTAAGCACTTTCATGTCTCAGTCTGCCTGAATCCTTATTTCATGTCTCAAATCTTCAAGTTAGACATGAAGGTTTACAGCATTACACCTCCAACTATAACTACCTTAAACAAAACATGTCAGGTCTGCTTTTCACAGACAAAAAATTCCTTCACAGGGCTGCTCTTCAATTACTATTATTTTTTTTTTTACAGTACGGTTATATTTTATTGTAGATGTCACAGTTGCTACAATATCTAGGCACCTAAGACTGATTTTGTATTCTTGCACTGTTGTAGTAAATATTTTCTACAACATACCTTAGTTTGTCGTATCTTCCGGGGTTGTTTTTATGTGTTACTGGTAAAAGAGGGAAGTTGAGTTGTATTTTCAGTAATATAAAATGACTTCCTTCTACAGGAAGATAGATTAACAATGGGAAATGTTTTGGCAACTTTCTAATGGGAGCATATCTATGGCATTCACTCCAAGGTCAGAAAGTGCAAAAACACAGATAAATACAATAAAAACGATATGCCTAAATTTTATTATAGTGCAGTTAGGTAAAGACTGAACAAATGTTGCTTATGTGATTGGAAAACCGTAAATAACGCTTTTTAAAATGTCAGCAAGATTTAGCTATGTAAAGCTGCATCGAGCTTTTTAGCCATTATGCACAGTTTGGCAATGGCCATGTTAATAATTGGCAACTTAATAATTCATTTAATATTGTGGAAAAAAAATAATGGCTCAAAAAATCTTTCCCTAGTAATTTTTGAATTACTAGAAGGATTAAACAATCAATTCAGTTTACAAGCACATCATACCCATTTGTATTACAGACTATAAGGGAAGAGATTTTGTTGTTGGCTCGCTTGTCTTGTAAAGGTACAAGAAATACTGGCTCTGTATTACATATGAGCTTATATTTTTTATTTACATTTCTGAATTTCTAATGCAAATAGTTTTTTTAGCAGATCCAGATAAACTTGTTTAGAATAAAATGATATGTCTTCTCTCAAATCTACCTCGTGTCTGTCACACCCAGTCAACAACTTGAGATTGTCACATTCTGCACATTAGAGCATTGAGTATGATGCTCTCAGTGCTTGGTGTCTTTCTGAGAGCATGGACCAATAAACTTGCTTTCAAATCCACTTCTTAAGCCCCAACAATGACCTCTTTTTCTTTAGCATAAAGAAGCCGCATTCTTCTCTGCAGGAACTCAGACGCAAAAGGAGGATCATGTGTGTTTGCATGCATGTGTGGGGGATTCAGATGTATGTTGTTTAATGTTTTGTTTAATCTTAGGAAAAACAACCATTCCCTGAAGATAGAATCTAGCATTCTTTAAAAAAACTGAAACATATCAAATAGGATGTTGGAAGCTCTTGTGTCAAACTGCTGTTAACTGGATGGCTTTCAACTGGCTGTCGTGGTGGCTTTTTTTGACAGACCTGCAAATGCTGCAGGTTGCCTGCGCAATCCTTAGGGAAAAGCTTAGGCACCATGTGAAATGAAAATCACTGGGAATTGGGTTTGATATTACTGTCTGGAATGTTTTTTTTTTCTTTCAGCGATGCAGAAATTAAACCACCACATCACTTGCTCAGAGTGTCAGAGTGAAAAGCCCAGAGGAACATTCTTTAACTAGGTTACCAACAGCTGTCTTCTTGAAAATTAGCTCAATTTGATACAGCTTTGTTGTCTAGATTGGCTGGTTAAATACTGAATCATATCACACGTATTTTTCTGACTTAGATACCTGACATTAGATACTAAAAAAAATATCAACCTTTGTCAAAATTATGCTCATTACAACCATTCATGTATTTTTCATTATTATTATTTTATGTGATTGACTAAAGCGAAATAATTGCCACTTTTTACTTTTCATTGGTCTTTTGGTCCATAATCATTAAGAAATCATTGACTTTTTTGGTTGTAACATGAAAACGTTTAAAGAGTGAATACTTAGGAATAATAAAACGTGAATAATAAAAGGACTGTAAACCCATAAAAAAGGTTGATTATTATTGTATATACAATTACCTTTCAAAGTTGAAACGTTAACTTTTGTCAGTTGAAAAAAAAAATGGACAGCTTGCTTGATCAAGCAGCAGCAACATCTATGTTCAGAAAAGGGAGACTGACAGGTGATTTAGTGCTGTTTTGATATTTGAGCCTGAGGAATGCCTACAGATACAGCAACAGCTCTCTCTGAGTGGGAAGCTTCACAGATGAGGTAAGACTGCTTACAGCTATGAAACAAAATCTGAACCAGATTAAAAGACATTTTCCTGTCCTGTGATTCATGTCTCCTGCAGTTTGCCCAGGTGTTACACATCAAGACAAAAAGAGTGAAGACAGCAGTAAAGATGTATGGGAGCTGTTGAAACTCTTATTTGCAATTCTCTCCCTGAGCTATATTAATCTGCTATTTTTTTTAAATGGCAAATGTCAAAGAATGTGTGAAGATTAGGGAGTTGGTCCGTGTGCTATACTTTTCCTTGTATTCAGACCTACTATTGTTTAATTGCAACGCATATCATTTACTACCAGGACTTCAAACAAACACCTTTGCTTGTCGTTCAACACTTCACTGAAAACCTGCATCACAAATAGAGGAATTCAAAATTACCCATAATTACCATCATTTCAGCTCAAGTAACAACGACATGTTGCTAGCTGTAATAGTATTATTGGAATGTCGGATTAGGACACGTTTTCCCTTATTAGGGAGGCAATTTCAAATTTGTAACTATGAGAAAACTTGTTTGTTTTCTCTGCAGAAGAAAATAAAAACCGTCTGACTCCCACTTCTGGGGGTCTGCCTTTTTCTTGCACTATCATTGTAAAATACAAAGATGTACAGATGAATAATGCTCCTGTGAATAATGCACTGTAGAAGAAATAATTTTATCACAAGAAAATTGACAGATTGCCGCAACTCTTAGACACAAGTCATACAGCACATGTACTCCAATGCTACAGTGTAGCTCCAACTGTGATTCAGATATCATGGCCATGCTTTAATTTACTTAATAACTTCAAAGTAAAGACACTATGAAAACCCTGAGTGGCTCAAAAACCAAACTTAATGTGAAATTTAAGACACATCACTTGATGTTTCTCAAAATCTGACTTCAAATGTCTTCTTCAGACCGAAAACACTCCTTTTTCCATTTGGCAGCGTGCATGCAAGATAGTCACTAACATTACAGCAGCTTGAAAGCATTTATACAAATGCGTATACATATTAGAAATGTTGCTCGATCTCTTCTTTACAAAAAGAGGCTTTTGTAGGGGATAAATAATCAAAACAAACAAAAAAAAAAAGATCCGCTCTGCATGCCTTCATGCATCCACAAAAATCAAGGATTAACTCGGCACAAGGCGACGGCGCTCCCATGTTCAATCGTCGCTGCCACTCTCATGCACTGACCATTAGAAGCTCTCATTATTCTTCTCTGCCTCTGTGAAATGTGAAAACTGATTTGGACAGCAGCAAAATGCTGACCGATCTTTCTGCTCTCGGAACGCTTTGAGAGATCTGTTTATTCCTGATCATTATGACAGAGTTTTTCCGTTCGTATCGATAGTCATTTCCATTTTCCCCGCAGCAGCCTTCAAGTCTCCGACGCTGCCGCTGAGCACGGCACAGCCAGCGCAGTCCCGTGGAGTGCGAGCAAAGAAGGAAATCAATAGAGAAAATATCGCTGCGGGCTCACACATTTTTATCTTGCTTTGAACGAGTTGGCTTTAATTTTGCTTTGATCTCAATTTGCAGCTTTTGGGATAGCTTTGGCTTCACATTGAACCAAGAGGAATAAGCTTCCACCGGGGCTTTCTTATAAAAGAGCCTTTCAACTGCAGGGCCTTTATTTTGCCTACGTATGAGCGTCACTGTCCATTACTGGTTTACAGGGAATAAAGACATCAATACAACTAGTACTAGAGACTCTGACACGTCACATTTCATGCGGACAAGTTTTCCGGCTATATCTGTTTTAGGTTATTTTACAGGAAGATACCATGGGCTGTACATAAAAGGCGCTAGTGAGGTACGATAAAGAGATTTCATTAGCTGCTGTCAGAAAGTTCTCTGTTGTGTTGTTGGAGTAACAGGTTTATGTGACATACAGATGGCATCATTCTCACCGGCCAAACCACCTCCCTTTGCCTCACAAATCATTGGAGCTGAAACCAAAGAGGATGGTGGTATTATCCTACCACCTCATGTCCACTAAAGATGTCTGCCCTCTTCCTTATGCCTTTAACCAAAAATACAGAGTGTTCTGTTAATGGGAGTTGTTTGAGAATTTGTTTCTCTTTTCTTAAGCGGAGACAAAAGCAGGGGGGAGGATAAATGACTAGGCAGAGAAAAGACCAGCGCCTTGCTGGGGAGAAAGGGAAGGGTCTAATCTAATTTGGTTAGAGGAGGACAGGCGTGTGTGTGTGTGTGTGTGTGTGTGTGTGTGTGTGTGTGTGTGTGTGTGTGTGTGTGTGTGTGTGTGTGTGTGTGTGTGTGTGTGTGTGTGTGTGTGTGTGTGTGTGTGTGTGTGTGTGTGTGTGTGTGTGT
>JAVLVB010000857.1:3015283-3040803 GCA_032876305.1 Orestias chungarensis | reverse complement strand
GTGTGTGTGTGTGTGTGTGTGTGTGTGTGTGTGTGTGTGTGTGTGTGTGTGTGTGTGTGTGTGTGTGTGTGTGTGTGTGTGTGTGTGTTCTATACATGTAAAAACCCAGAATAAACTAAAGGTGATGGGTATATTAAAAAAAATCTGTGAAAATTCATATAAAGAATTCATGGTGGGCACTGAGGCTGCAGATGCAAAAGGCTGGACATGCCTCGTTTCTCTTTTTTTTTATCCTCAATATCAAAGCAATATCATCAGTCATGAAAGGATGGCAGGCTGGAGGAAAGACAAGAATGAGATCAGAACAAAGGCGACGAATTACAGCAAGCAAGAAGACGGTTTGTTCTTATTAGACTCTGTGACAATTGTATCTTGTCCGCTTTTATTACACCAAAGGCAGGATAATGAGGACAGATATTTGCTTTATAACATGCCAGACGGGCTTTTTCTGAATATCAGAACAGAACTGACCCCAGATCTGAAAAGAAGATTGATGTTACGTTTGTTCTTTTTCAAATCAAAGCTGTCACGTCTTTTTGTTCTATTTCTACACGTCAGCCATATAATGAAAGTCTTGTGTGGTAGGAGGGACAGAGCAGGCATTTCAGCTGTTATCTTTGTGATGGGACACAATATCCATTGGCCGAACTGCATCTGGACTGCTTTTTTTTTCATCGAGTTTGTGTTTCAGTAATAATTACTCGCTAGAATGACCTCAACGGAATTTTTCTAGTCCAGATCAATCCCTCTTTGCTCTTTAACGGTATGAAATGTGAGGAGCACATTGTGTGTATTGTGTTCATGCCTGTGTTCATCCCACTATATTTATTCTTCTGAACACCAACAGCTGAAGTGGCACCGCTAAAATATTCTGCGCTTAAACCGTTTAGGCACGCTGGTGCCAGGTTTCTCATCTCTCTCGAACACATTTCTGAAATACTTCTTAAATGTCTTGTAAAAAAGGCTGTAAAGCACTCCTGTTTAAAGCCGATCAGTGTTTGGTTCCTGATGGAGACCACAACCAGGCCGGGGCATGAATCTTACCGTCACAGACGTTTTACAAGGTAACGTGAGAGAGGTCTGGAGGATCTCAAACAGGCTGACATTAAACAGACAGAAAGCACCATAAACAGTTTTACTCCCAGTCAGTACCAATGTGCAGTTACACGATCAAGATGTTGGTTTAAACCTCAACATATATTAAACTGACTTTAGAAGTAGGTTGTCGTTTGTAGGACAACATATAATGTTGGGGGCGTTTTTTTGTGATTATTTAGTGTTAAGTTGAATTCAAATGACGAAATAAAAGTCTCTGGTAACATCGCACAAGGAATGCAAACAACTAAACAGAGTCATTTTGAATGCATACTTTCTCTCTTCTTTTTGCTTTGTTTTTATGTTTTTTAAACTTGCCTGTTTCAAACATTTTATTGGTATTCTGCAAAACTTTTAAATGAAAAGGACTAGGCTGAAGTCTGCACACAAAAAAAAAGGTTTCCCCATACATACCCCTGAAGTATAGCCTGGACTGACACAATCTTTCCAGTAAACACCAAAGGGAAGAACTATAATATTTTACTTCGCTCCTAGAGTTCGGGTTTTTTTTTTGGGATACACAAGTATTGAAGGCGACAGAAGAACAATTAAATCATTTATATATGTCTTGTTTTTCCTAATATTGCCAATTATCATCAAACTCACAGTAATAAGCAATGCATCAACAATTTTATCCTTTTATCATATCCCTAATGGTACGGACCGTATGACTTTTGTATTTCTGAACATGTTTTGCCGTCTACCTTTATTCTCTTTCAGTTCTTATTTTATTTCAGTGATACAGATTCGTGAACGGAGATGTTTAAGAAATTCCTTCAGAGGAACAAAGTACAGAAAAACTGCTGACCCCAACAATGACCAGATGTTTATCATTTATTGTCTGCATGAAAACAGCTTCAAAAGGACTAGAAAGAAAATCTCATCATAATCAATTATCCTTATTACATACGTGAACATGTTGTCTGATCAATCACGGACGAAGAACTGGACTTATAATCAAAGCCACAAAGATGTCCAGATGTGATTAGACTATAACTCTTACGTTAATCCCTGAATTATTGATGCAAGTTTAGCCTCCCTGGTATAACAATATCACTGCTTGGAGGCTGACATATTCCAGAGGAATGCAGCCTGCTTCTTCTTATTTGTTTGTGTGTGCACTTCCTTCATTGGAAGAAAAAAGGCAGGAAATTAAAGCAAGGTGTTGTTGAGGTTTTGCAGAGACAATATTGGCAAGAGCACCAATCTCAGACCACTGAAAGTGGATGTGGTTTTATCAACATCCTTATTTTCTGCACAAATGCTTCGCTTGGAAAACATTGGAATTCAGACTTGCATGTTTCTAAATTCGGATTCTGTCTAGATTAAGAGTCGGCCCAAGGTATAAGCAGATATGTAGCTGCTAAGGAGACCCAACAGAAACACAATTCTAACAGGGAATGCTTGAAAGGCAGCAGTTTTGTATGTAATGAGAAAGCTTGAAAACTCAAGTTATATTAATTAATCTAGCCTAAACAAAACAAAATAGGAAATAATCCCATGCCTTTCATATACTTCCAGGGGCCCAAGGTTTCGGTGGCCCTAAATATTTTTTTTTTTCTGTTTTGTTTTTATGATGGGAATGTTTAAAAAAATCGGTTATTCAGTAACTTTCTAAAGAAAACCAATAAAACTAACATTGTAATGTGTTGACATTTAAAGCTTACTATTTACAAAAATAGTCAGAGCTATTTTTCTAATTTCTTAAAAAGACAATTCAGAGCATCCTCTTCCTTAGAAGATCAGTGGCTTCTTCAGATTCACTTTAATATAGTAAAGCTGACAGAGATGTTTTGTGCCCACAGTCATTGGGTTCTACAACTGCAGAACATAATATTCAAACAAGGTGGATATACACAAAGATTATGGCTCCCAAAACCTTGATGTTTATGAAGACCTAACAGAGATAGGCAGCCAAGTCACAGAAGTCCCACTTAACAATCTGATCTATGGAGTCGTGATCTAAAGACTGGAAAGGCAACTTGGACTTGCAATCTGAGACAGGAGTGATAAAAAAAACAAAATAAAAAAACAGACCATCAACATAAAAGCAATTGCTCTATCATTTAAAACATATTTAAAACATATTCATTGACGTGTAGCCTACTTATGACATAGCCTGTTACTGTGTTTTACAATTAAAGCTGTGTAGAAGCATGTGTTATGCAGAATCGCAGTATATATCTTGGTTTCCTCCTAATATTGTAATTTCTCCAGCGCATATAACCACGAAACGAAACCTTTGAACCCTGTGATATTTCTGACAGAGAAGTTGACCATAAATAAGGAAATTAGAAAGTTAAGAAATTAGAACTATAAGCAGTGTGTATTTAACCGGAAGGTTTTTAAAACTTACTAAACCTTGCATTTTTACATGGGATGTGCACAATTTAGAGAGCCGCTGTGCATATATGAAAAAATGATAAGCCTATATTTGAATAAGTCCACATGGAAGAAAATTGTAAATATTCCAGGCTCCCAACTATCAAGTTTGATTTGGGCACCAAAACTAGTTCTGGCCCAGGGACCCAGTTCATCTTATATCCAGCACTGTGTGAAGATACATTATGGTTTTCAACCCTTCGCACATGCATGTGCAAATTAAATGCATAATTAATCAAAATTATTAAATTAAACTTTATTTATTTTTTTTACTTCATTATCATTGCATTATCCAAGTTTGTTAGAGCGAACAGAACAAACAGAGCTTTGGAAGAGCCGCACTGAGCAAGCTGTTCCGCACGATTTGAAAATAATCCGCGTGTCAGTGTCATCTTTCTTATGCAAAGCAGTCTGTCTTTGAAGGCGGATCTTCTGGCAGGTCGGACCGGGACGGAGAGCTCCCGGCTCCGAGCGGCTCAGACGAGAGCAGCCAGCAGACGCGCCTGCGCCGGGAGGAGCGTCGCTCACAAGCCAAGAGGGGTTGTGGTTTCTTTTTTAATGGACGCATTTCCTATCATCGCCGAGGATTTTTCCCTTCCGTCTTACTTATGTGTATTTAAACAAATTGTTTTACACAAAGGGCTGAAGGAAACACATTACTTTTAAAGTGTTTTGTTTGTTTTTTGTCTCCACGGGGACTGAAATCGCACCGCGGTGCGCACGGAGCGCAACGGCGGCTGAGAAAAGTGCCAGGAAACGTCAGGGCGACAGGAAAGTAAAAGAGACAACGACAAAACGCGTGTGTAGTAATGTCATCCACGGGTGTGAGAAGAACATAGCAGCAACGGGACTGAATCATGGGAGAGCATGGAGCTGACAGCGCGCTTCCAGCCGGGAAACAGGATTTCTGATCTCGTTCAACTTTGAATGGAGGAGAGGATGATGTTACAGTGGGTAGTTAAGCAAGTTTTTTTTCCTCCTACCAAACGCCTTTTCAAGTAAGTTTATTTATTTTTAGCAGAGAGACTTGTGATTTCCTGGTTGCTTTGAACACAGGAGAAGGAAGGATGTGTTCCTCTGTGAAACTGAGCCTGATCCCTGTATCACTGCTGGTGCTGCTGTGGAGCAGGGGCAGCTCCTCCATCAGCTCCATCGATCCTGACTGGTCAGGCGAGGGGAGATGTCAGCACATCAACATCCCCATGTGCAAGGACATTGGCTACAACATGACGCGCATGCCGAACCTCATGGGCCACGACGACCAGAAAGAGGCAGCGCTCAAGCTCCAGGAGTTTGCGACACTCATCCAGTGCGGATGCCACAGTCACCTCAAGTTCTTCCTTTGTTCGCTGCATGCTCCCATGTGCACTGAGCAGGTGTCAAATCCCATTCCGGCGTGCAGGGTCATGTGTGAGCAGGTCAAGCTGAAGTGCTCCCCAATACTGGAGAAGTTTAATTTCCCCTGGCCCGAATCTTTGGACTGTTCGCGTCTTCCGACCAAAAATGACCCAAACAACCTGTGCATGGAGGCACCCAACAACGGTTCAGATGAGCCCCCAAAAGTGTCACACACTCAGCCTCCTGATTTCCGGCCACAGCAACCGCTGAGTGGGCAGGACCTGCACCTCAAGGATAGCGGCAACAAGCAGACATGCAATCCAAGCAAATTCCACTTTGTGGAGAAAAGCCAGTCCTGTGCCCCAAAGTGCTACCCGAAAGTGGATGTTTACTGGAGTCAGGGAGACAAGCAGTTCTCCCTAATGTGGATCGCAATCTGGTCCATCCTCTGCTTTGTCTCCAGTGCCTTCACTGTACTCACCTTCCTCATTGACCCGCAGCGATTCAAGTACCCAGAGAGGCCGATCATCTTCCTGTCGATGTCATACTGTGTTTATTCCGTAGGCTACCTCATTCGGCTGTTTGTAGGAGCCGACAGAATAGCCTGTGACAGAGACAATGGTGTGCAGTACATCATTCAGGAGGGTCTGGAGAGCACCGGCTGCACCATAGTGTTCCTCATCCTGTATTATTTTGGCATGGCCAGTTCCCTCTGGTGGGTTATCCTGACCCTAACTTGGTTCCTGGCGGCAGGCAAGAAATGGGGCCACGAGGCTATCGAGGCTAACAGCAGCTACTTTCACCTGGCAGCGTGGGCCATCCCGGCCGTGAAGACCATTATGATACTGGTCATGAGGAAGGTGGCCGGGGACGAGTTAACGGGGGTTTGCTATGTAGGCAGTATGGACGTGAAAGCGCTCACAGGCTTCGTGCTCATTCCCCTTTCGTGCTACCTCATCATCGGCACCTCGTTCCTGCTGTCTGGCTTTGTGGCCCTCTTCCATATTAGGAAGATCATGAAAACTGAGGGGGAGAACACGGATAAACTCGAGAAGCTGATGGTTCGCATTGGCGTCTTTTCTGTCCTCTACACCGTCCCCGCCACGTGCGTCATTGCTTGCTATTTTTACGAGAGACTCAACATGGACTATTGGCGCATCCTAGCAGAGGAGCAGAGGTGCAGCGGGCCGGAGTCGGAGGAGTGCGTCATGAAGGCCTCGATTCCTGCCGTGGAGATCTTCATGGTGAAAATCTTCATGCTGCTGATGGTGGGCATCACGAGCGGCATGTGGATCTGGACCTCGAAGACGCTGCAGTCGTGGCAGAACGTGTTCAGCAGGAAGCTGAAGAAGAGGACAAGGAGGAAGGCAGCCAGTGTCTTCACCAGCAGCAGGCCTTACATTAAGCCTCATCCGTCCCTTAAAGGACAGAACACCAAGTATGAGCCTACACGGCAACCACCAACATGTGTGTGAAAAAAAGTCCAAACAGACTTTCAAAACTAAGCAAAACTGATAAGAGAGCTATTTAAAGCCCAGAGATTCATGTTTCATTTATGGCTCATGATTCGAGAACATATATGTTTCTTTTTTTGCTATTTTCTGCAGTGTCACCCAACAAGTGCAGCTTTGCTTGAGAAAAATCCGCTACTCTGTCTCTTACATGTCCTTTTGAGGAACTTGGAATAACAAAAAAATAATAATAATCTTATTGTCTCCTGGACAAAAAGAGTGGCTTAAACAGTTTGGATGTGCCGTGGCATTACTTGAATAATGTGCAATAGATGTTTTTCTTTCTGGCTAAAAGACACTTGTACTGTTGGTGACAGATTACAGACAATATTAGGGCCGCACTAGACAATGGAGGCAAATGGTCAGAGAGATGAGTGCTGCTTCCAGGCCTTTTTCATGGAAATTCAGCCTGTGTCATATATGTTTGAACTGGACTGAAAACAGCTGTTGAAAGGCGCTCGAGAAACCCCTATTATGAGGTTGAATCCTCACTATAAATTAATCAAGCACTCAATATTGAAAAGATATTTGTTCACACTGTTTTTCTGTTGTTGTTTTTCTTTTTTTTCTTTGCTGTTTAATAGCACAAAGGAGTGTTTGTATATATTTCTAAAAAGGTGGATATTTTATAGAAAAATTAATAAAAAAAGCATCTAGTTTTAAATGTTTGCTAAGCTGGAATTTGTTTGTTGAGTGCACATCCTTTATTAGTTACTGGTTTTATGCGTTTAATTGAGTTATGCCTAGATATGGGAATTATATTGTTTTTTGTTATCATGGTACATTTCTCGTAAGGATAAGAATTGTGTTCATTATCACATTGAAAACTTAAGATTAATGATGTGACTTCTCACCAATGGCTTTTAGACTAAAAATGCCTTTGACTAAAGTGTATACACAAGCAACTATAAGGTTTTAAAATATAGATATAACAAATTCAGTTTTGAAATTGTTTTTAAAGAGTATTTGTATTACATTTCCACACATAATGAAACTATAAGCACCAGTAATAATTTTAGATGTAGTTTTCCAACCATCATTGACAACATGTTTTACAAATATCAATATCAAAAATACCAATGAAGTTGGCCTTTTTTAGATATCAAAAATTCTAGTTTTTATTTATTTATTCTAAAGTTCATGTAAAATCATGTACAATTTAGCAATATAAATCGCATTTCTTAATCTACTGACTTTCTGAAGAGGCCTACTTTTGAGTTTGTATGTTTTTACACAGCAGTAGTGTTTGTTTGTTTGTTATCAGTATTTTTATCGTTATTGTGATAGTATCACAAAATACTGTGATAAGATTTTAACTCCACATTGCTCATGCCCACATTTGTCACAAAATATTTTTAAACCTTGTTTAAAAGACAATCTTTATTTGTTTTTGTTTTTTAAAGAATACTTTTAGATGTAATTAACGAGGGCCTATTTTTGCAATTCACAGAATCTGGTAATTGCGTTTACACTGCTTCTCTTAAACAAAAGACGTTTTGACCCAAATATCTTCCATTACTATGTGACAAAATTAGAAATGGGTTTAGCTGAGCAGCAGTCAAAGTGGATAACTAATCGTGTTGTAGAGTGTTTAAAAATAAAACACATCTTTTTATGATCATTTAGTTTTAGAAAATATTTCTATGGCAAAGTATTAGAAAATATTGTCATGACAAAATCGGGTACGATATATGCCTGTTTTCTTTTTTCTTCTCTTTCTTATACGTGACCCTAAGCATTTCTGGCTTTTTCATTTCTCTCCTACTACTAAAAGACTTGAAAACATAGTACTGGGTAAATATTGCATCCACACGCAAAATACAACAAAAAAGTATTGTGATCCAAAGAGTAGAGTCTTTTATGACATAAATATTGCGCACACTGACATTGCGATGACAATAAATTGTTGTGATATATTGTCCAGCCCTAACTAAGTCTTGGCTCATTTTGTTCTTGCCTTATAAATTCAGATTTAACACGTTTATCAAATTTTTATAACAAATAACAGCAAAAAATATTCCAAAGTTCTAAATTAAGTTCTAAATCATCTGACTGTCAGCTTAGGCGTCATTGTTTTAAATGTTGTAAATTATTTATTGATTCAGTCTAATAATGATGACTATTAGTTTTTTGTTCCCTGCTGTTTGGATTACAAATTTTCTCTCCATTTGCAGAAGTCATTTTATGAGGGTTTTTTCCAGATCCTGGTCTAGAAAGAGTGTAGTGTTAATTTAAATTTAATCTATTCCTTCCCCAGCTTTGTGTCTTGAGCCAGCTGCAGCTGTGATTAAAGTGATTAAAGTATTTTTTTTTTTCCAGAATCAAGATGGGATTAAAGCTATTTTAATAATTTTAGGGAATAAAAAAAATAAAAAATAAATACATTATCGTTTGTCACACTGGCAAACTGAGGGCCAGTCTGGTATTGAGAACATATAATGGCAATTATTCCCTGAGTCCTGTCAGAGTTGTTACAAAGCACGGAGCCTTCAGACTTTTAACACAAGGCTTGAAAATACATAGGAGTATTTAAAATTTGTCAGAAGGTGGAAGTCCTTTTGGGGTTTTGATGTTTGAATGTTCTTTTCTTCAGGACCAAAAAAAAAAAAAACGCCTGCGTTGGAGGGTTCTCTCTGGTTTATTAACCTTTCTGAAGAGTAGAGTTCCTCCATCCCCGAGGGCATTCAAGTTCCAGCGTCAACCCGACCAGTTTCAACAGTAAAAGGCACATGACTCACAACCTCTGTGTGGCTGAATCAAAGTCAGCCACTGCCTATTGATACTGTGAGTTGCAGAAAAAGGTGTGAGCATTTCTAAGAGCCTCAACAGAGGCCACCTGGATAAGAGCCCCGGAGGTGTCTGAGGGGCTGTAAATATAAATGACAGTTACCACCCCTCTCCAGGACTCGTCCTCTCTTCAAAGGGAAAAAGTCTGCTCTGAGCAAGGACATAATTGTTTTGCTAGGAAGATTTTTTATGTTTTTCTTCAGGTCAATTCACTCTCAGCTGTGCTTAGGCTTCTAGAAGTATAAACCTTGTTTCATTAACTTAGTGCTATCAAGATAGGAGAGCTTTCAGTTAGAAAAAAAAAGGCTTGTATTGGGCTTCTTCCAAGGACATATCAAATAAGATTCTCCCTTAAAATGAATGGGGAATCCCATTTCAGCCTGTGTAAATCACATATTCATCTATCCTAATATTCCAGTCATCTGCAGCATGTCAATTCACCTTTGTTCTCAAGGATTTTCTACTACACTAAGCAGAAAATAGCTGTCAAGTTAGATGTAATATCATATGTTCTGAAGATAAAACCTTGGCTTGTAGGTTTTACTAAAGATTATTTGAATTAATTGAACTGGTTGCAGACTAGCTGTTCAGCCCGTATGACTGAACTGATTTGGCATGACGTTGTGGAGCCGAGCGATTTCTTTAGAGAAGGTTCTACAGTAATATAATCAGTCACTTGTTTCTGTATTAATAAATTACTTTAATCCAGCGATTCTGATTACATGGTAGAGCCAGCACAAGTTTTTAGCTGAGCACAATGTAATTTCAGCTAAGGCTATGGTAGAGTTGGTGAAAACATGTACGTTTTTCCTTCTGTTCATGATCAACCACATTAAAAGAATGTTGATCCACCATGAAACAGTAACACTATGTATGGAATAGGAAACTAGCACATACAAAAGCCCTAGAAGTAGTAAAATAATACAATTAACTATTAGTGTGTATTAAAAAGTATTAATAATTAGTATGAACTAATAGCGAATACCATCTTTTTACCTATTCGCTTTTTCTGGTCAAATGACTTTGCAGTACAAACAGTGCACAGTTTGACTTTGTCAGGCCAGCTCCTGACCAGTAATTTTAGATATTGTTTTAAAAAGAATTTTGAACCTCACTATAATAAGAATAAATTGTTAACCATTTGCACTGATCTGTTGGAACAGTTTCATATGCATTCATTGTTTAAATCGAAATTACAGTTTTATGCATTTTGATGAGTTAAAAACTTATTTCAAAATCCAATGTGTTTGCTTTACATGTAACCATTATTCATAACTTCCATAATAAAGATTTTCCTCTGGGGTCTGAATCTCACTGTCAAACAAACAATATTAATTTATAGTAGGGCTGCACAATATGTAATAACAATGTGTTCATAAAAAAAGACGAAAGAAAGAAATGCAATAACTGAATAAAAGAGTGTTACAGTTATGAAGTTGTATTATTGTTTTTGTGGAGTTTTTTTTTTTTTGTCAAGAACAAAAATGTCTTACAGTAGAAAAAGGTCAGACTAGACACATATTAGGAAATACAAAGAGAAGAAAACCATCAAAATCACATCGGAAATTGTTTGCAATATTTACCAATATTATCACCATCGCAAGATCTTTTACTATCATGCAGCCCCATTACACACCCTCTCTTAATGATACTGTTGTTCCTGTGTTTGATGCTTTAATATGCTTTGTTAAATGCTTATATAATTTGTTATGTTTAGTCTGGTTAGTGAACAGCTCTTTTAGCAAATACTTCCTGCTTTTAGGAGTATTTTTAATTTGGCAAGATGTCATTCCCCCATGTACGTATTATCCCCATACTTAGTAGTAGGTAATCCCACTACCAGCACATGGACCTGGATTGCTGCTATGTGCTTTCCACCCTTCCATTCCTTTTAATAGTTTTTCTTAAACATCAAGTTATCCTTTTTGTAGATATGTGTT
The DNA here is from genome assembly GCA_032876305.1 of Orestias chungarensis. Classification (NCBI taxonomy): domain Eukaryota; kingdom Metazoa; phylum Chordata; class Actinopteri; order Cyprinodontiformes; family Cyprinodontidae; genus Orestias; species Orestias chungarensis. Next base: position 3,029,750 of record JAVLVB010000857.1, on the reverse strand, counting down.
TGCCTCAGTGTTCCAAACTTTCAACGTAGCCCAAACAAGTACTAGTGCTGGTAGTACTTGTTTTTGAGCCATGGCTTTGACCTTTTGTTGTCTCTGTAGTTGTATGGAAGGATTTAGGTTGGACCTGCGCAGTTTGTGTTCTTTTGCAAGGCACCATAAAGGTCTCCAATACAGTGGCATACATCATGCGGCTGACACAGCCTCACTTTGATCTGTCTCCGAGGAGACGCCCCAGGTCCTCATCCTCAGCTGCTCCTGCAGCACCTGTTTACGGGTTGAGGCTTGTCTGGTTTGAAGGCAGTGCTTAGCTTTTCAATGTCATAGACTCAAATGTGACGCGTGTATACACATTCACTGCACGTACAAAGGAATGTGGCTGGTCTTATAGTGTGGATGGGTTTACACAAATGTGCTGGACTGTGTTTCTAAAGACTGCGTATCATAAAGAATGAAATAACCCATAAGATGTTCAGGTCTATAAATACTATATTGTTGTGAGTTTTATGGGTGAGGCGTGCTTTATGCTTTGAACAGGCAAAGTATTGAATCTAGGGCAAACATTACAATATACTGTATGTGTGCAGTCTTCAACAAGAAGCACTAATAATATCCCACAAACTCACACACATCAGTCTGATCTGGGGGTAATTGTTCCCAGTCACTGCTAAAGGTGAGAGTAATTACATAAAACCCTGGCAACAATATGCTCTCTCCTCTCTTTTTTAAATGCATAATGAACTGGCTCACAGGCCGTCTGCAGATCAAACAAGTGTTTGATAGTAGCTTTGGTTTAAAAGAAGCCTGAATATGTTTATTTGCATGTGGAGGAGCAAGTGACTTTGGGGTGGAGATCAGGCAGATTAGTGTTAACTGACACAGACCTGTGCAAACAGACACTCCCCCTGAATGTAGGCCCTGTGATGGCACTTCCTTTAGGGACCTGAGAACGCCAGCTTCTGCTCTTTTTCAAACGGGGCTCTTTTTAATCAGCCTTTTCCTCTGGACTCGATGTTCTCCCTTTTAGTTTTCGGGGTTTTTTTTGGAATGTCGTAGGGTAATGGATGTGCTCTGGCAAATGAAAAACAGAGAGATGGGAATGAAGTGCTGTCATTTATGAGCAAATACAGTTGTTTTTTAATCTTACGTGTCCTGGCCTAATGGTGACACATATAAAGATTGTCTTCCCATAGTGTTTAAAACTGTATAACTACAAAACTTTTCACAACAAAAAGTATTACCTGAAATTAAATAAAACCAAAACCCTGTAGGGTTTTACGTTAGAAGTGAAGTGCATATAGATCCAAATCTCTAAATAAATTGTTTATAGAGCCACCTTTCATTGCATTGACACATAAGGTTCATTTAGCATGTTTGCTACTTTAAAGACTGCAAATGCTTCAGTATACTTTGATTGGTTATCTGTTTTTAATTTCAAAAAGTTTTCTTGGGTCTGTCCTGTATTTAGCTCCATCATTCTTACTGGCAACTCTGACTTGCTTACCTAACCCCCATGAAGAAACACATCGCTGTAGCATAATAATGCCACCACTGTGTATTCTATTATGGATGTACTGCTTGATGTGAAGCGGTATTTTATATTCTACAAACATATTTTTTAATGTTGGTTAAGAAAGTCATTTTTTAACCATTGACAGACCCCTTCTCTCAGATTTGTGCACCGTATCCTACAAAGCTTAGGAACAGAACTTAGGAATTTCTATCAACTACAGATTTTTTTCTTTCCTGTCAATAGATTTTACCAGCTGTGGATCTATACAAGGCATTCACCTGTTTTTTATTTTAAAAAAAAATATATGATTTAACAAAATAGAAAACAGTACTGGGTGTTCTTGAGCAAGGACATATCCCAACTGCTCTCCTAGCATTATCGATAAAGTTCACATATGTTAAAATGTGAAGACTGAACTGTGCGGATTTATCAAAAGTCGCAAAAGAATATATTGAGGTTTGTGGGAAAAAAATGTTAGTACTGGGTGTGAGCACTGAGCTTTTTCTAAATCATTGTTTTTTAAACTTATAATGTAAACCAAAGAATTTATATTTCCTCATTTCTGTTCACCTTTGTTTATCAGTATTCTTGGTCTGGAATAAGTCTCTAGATAAGATGCATTTGGCAAAGATTGCTACATCTAAGATATATCTAAATCTATGGTAACCCATGGTTCTAGCTCTAACAGTATGTTGTTTCAGATGGAAGTATGCCTTTAGCCTCACTCAAACCTGATTCAAACTACTGATATATTTTATGCTGAATTGATCACTGCTAAATTTTAGACCTATGTGTATGAGTATATATGCTTCGGTCAAAAAAATAACAATGTCACAAAGACACAAGCATCATTGATGGGAATGAGCAAGAAAAAGCTAGCACAGCATGAGATTGTCCACATTTTTATATGTTTATGTTCCTACATGTGGGATTTATAGGCAGTATAGGAGCTATAGAGGAAGAATCTGGCAGAGCTCATAAATGCCACTGAAAGAAAAGGCCTGTGGTACAAAGGCAATTTAACAAAGAAAGATGGCACAGAGGGGGGAAACATCAGTGAGAGCAACACAATCAGATGTCACATAAACTGGGAGATAACCTCCCGGCTTTTCTAGCTGACTGTATTATATGCTGGCATTTGACTATTTTTATGTTAACTCCATTAAACTGACAGAGATCATAAAAGATATGAGATGGCAAATTTCTAGATAAAACAGGAAGATGAATCAGAATACATTAAATGAAAAATAATCCCTGTGAATTAGCTCTATCTTCTTTGGGGTAGTATACATGAATAGCATGAAATGTTATTATTTTGAAGAGAAAGTGTAATGGTACAAAACCTTACTATGAATGCACAGTGCTGTGTATCGTTTTAAAACAGCACAACAGGAAAAACAAAAAACAAAACAAAAAATATTCAGTCATTCTTTGATTAAAAAAAAAGTGATGTGACTGCATTTTTAGTTTGCTCCAAAGAAGTAAAAATTTGTTTTAAAAGTTAAACAGAGATTTGTTTAAAGTTTAAAGAGTAATTTAGGAGGATTTAAGAGGCCTTGGAAATGTATTCACATCCCTTGGATCTTTTCACATTTTCAATAATCAAAGTTACTAACATAAATGAAAATATCTCTATTGATTTGTTATGTATTGAGTGAGAGAACAATTGAAGTACAATTGGGGAAAGAAATGTATGTTTAACAGACTATAGAAAATCAGTAGCAGCTCATCAGTTCCCCTTTGCTAAGAGACTAAATTAATGTGGGATTTTTTTTTTCCGACCAAATATTGTAAACTCTTAAAATGAGAATGAAAAAAACTTTTTTTTCCACAGACTAAGCAATGGTAGCCTGACCTTACAGCTATGGCTTGTTAAATAATTTGTCAAGAGGCTACAAAGGAGAAAGATAATTAATTTCAGTGACTTGTGATTTCACTTTATTAAATTGTAAACAATTGTTGAATAATTTCCAAAGTTGAGGCTTTCATTTTTTTTTTTTATTAAAACTTGTATATGTTGATGTGGTTCTTGTGTGAAATTCAGGCCAGTTTAAATCTTTTAATTTAATATGTAATCTATGTTATGAGCTATTTAGATTAAGTTACAGGTGCTGGTAAAAATGCATAAGAATTACCAGTTGTGACAAATTTACCATCCCATCAAAAATATCATGTTTTACATGTATTTTTGTCCATTGAACCATTGTTATAGGGGTCATTGTACATTGTCATGTAGATCGTGCCGCTGGCACACTACGTCACCTCATCTATAAACCTAAAACATTAAACAGCTGTTGATTGCCAGGAATTGCTGAAGTTCACCATGTTCACAGGCCTGGAAACATGTTTTTTCATCCGGTAATCATGATGTGTGGATGTTTTCCTTCTGCAAGTTTTATAGATTTAGGACAGAAACAAAGGTACAATTTTTAGCAAAATAACACAGTGCTACAACAGAAAGAGTTTAGATTGAATTAAACATCCGGTGTAAGACTTAAAAAATTGTGCCTAAGCCGTTTTTTCAAAATACATCAGTTTCTGGATGTGCAAAGGAATACATTGGGACATATACACAAAAAGACCTGCACATGTACTTACAGCGAAAGGTTGTTTCTACAAAGAACTAACTCAAGGGGGCAGCTGAAGACACTTAAGATTTTGTATTGTCATTCGTAAAAGAAAAAAAAAAGATTTTTGTATGTAGGAATGTCTTAAAAATCACATATTTATTTTTAAATGATTGCACCGTTTTATTTAGGTCTGATACATAAAATTCCCATGCAGTTTTTGATATTGCAAATTCTAAAAATGTCCAACATATTTAAACCCATATTAGGCCTTTAGATTAAACCTCCAAATGCCATAAAACAGAATTCAAATGAGCCTAAGTTTTCAAATGTAAACTAATGTCCACCAACAGTAGCAACATATTGAGTGTGGTAAACTATTTTGACATTCTTGCTTATTAATTAGAGTCCGTTATCTCAAGAGTGAACAGTAAAAAGTGACACACAAAGTAGCTTAACTACAACATTTATCAGCTTGGCGTAGGTGTTTTGTCACATTTTTTGGGTCAAAAGTCATGCAGATCTTTTTCTTCTCCCCCTGTGAGACATCAGCTTAATAAGAACGGGCACACACAACACATAACATGTGCTGCGCTACAGCTGTCCAGGACTATGCTCCCAGCTCACTTTTATGGAGTGACAGGGCTGGAGGCAATTTGTGGTAAGCGCTGAGGAACAGTTGGGGAGATTATAAACAACTCCATTGTTGGGTATTGCAACTGTATCTGATAATACATGTGTTCCTAGGAGTAAGCAGGCTACAGGCAGCTTGAAGAATCTGGGTTTCCTTGACACTGGGGGGAGACAAGATTGTCTGGTCCTGATAAAAGTAATGGGAGTGATGGCAGAAGTGGCTAATCTGCCCAAGGAAGGGGTCAGGACCCACTTATCTGGCCTGAATGGAAAATAACAGCCCACTTCAAGGACCAGTCTGGGGGATGCAGCCTGATAACTTAAAGCACTTTTACTTAACCGGCATTTTTATTTACTGTTTGCCCTTCTGGCTGTAAAACATTAATTTACACCAAAATTTCTTTTCTGAGCTTTTGATGGAGGCTAAGAACGGTTTGCTTGTCAAAACTTAAATAACACACAGTTGTTGTTTTTGTTGTTGCTGCTGTTTTGTTTGTTCAATAATTTTTTATTTTTTTTTGTGACTTTCCAATAAATGGTTTGCTACCTTTTCCCGTTCAGAACACAGAGCACATGTGGGAATTGTAGGGTAAAAGGATAAAAAAAATCTATATTGCTGCTGTATGACAGCCCTGCGAAGCCGTCACAGACTGTGGTGAGGGTGGTTCCACAGAGGCATGCAAACAATGTGGTTTCGAATTTGCAGCAGAGCACCTGCGTAGCTTGTTTATGAATGCCTGCATTATACTAATCTCATAAGCAACCGTGTCCTGTATGAATATGTTGAGCTAAATTTATCCATGCATGTAACCACTGCTTACGGTCAACGTTTTATTCCAGAAGAGAAAGATAAATCTTCACTGAGCAACATCAAAAAGAGCATCTGTTCAGTTCTCTAAGGGGAGAAAAGGAAGCAGCACTGCAGTTAGTTCCAATGTCTATTAAATATTTCATACTCATTTAACCTTTCTAATTTTAGTCAAATCACATCCACAAACCTGATTTTCTGTTACTTTATTTTTGATGTGGGAGACGAACACAATTATAGGGAAAGTAACATGCCAAGGATTAATTGTTTTAAATTTCTTTGCAATCATTTTTTTTCTAAAGTGTCACAAGCATTTGTATTCATCACGCTCGTGCCCCTAAATAAAATTCCTTTCTATTGTGTTCGAAAGTCACGTAATCAGTAAATAGATTCTGTGTGTAACTGTATCTCAGTATAACTAAAGTTGCCAATACATGCCTAGACACGGCTGACCAGGGAAAAAAGGCAATGAAAGAAGATTAATGGTAACAGAACCAACCATAGCTCCTGGTAACTCTGCAGAGCTTCAAACCTCAAGTTGGAAATTCTGAAGAGATGACAAATATTAGATTTCCACACCAAAAATCCTTACATAAACATGACAAGAAGAAAAAAACAAAAAAAAAAACATGTCATATAATAACATTTTGTGACGTCTATACGAAAGCCTTTTTGTGGCATAAAATTGGCACTGCTCATTACCTTGAAGACAACATATAGTTAAACAAGCTGGTGGACGCATCATGCTGAGGGGGTTTGTTTTGTTGGAGGCTTCAAAAGACTGCAGATAAAACCGGAGCTCCAGTAAAGAATCTAGACTTCTGTTGCTTATTGTGGCAACTTGTCAGCTTAGTTCTGTTATGCTAGTTCTCACTTATTTTTCTAAACTCTCCTCATAGTTGTTTTGGTTAAGGCGACGCTTTTTTTGGAAAATTAGTTTTCTTTATTTTTGAATGCATGTCATTTTCTTGTTTTCTGACAGTTGTTACGATGTGTAATCATTGCAAAAGTGTGTTGTTTTTACAAATGGGATTTCAAAAGCTAAAATAATATCAGATTATGACGACAAATCCCATAAGACTTGAAAATTGTCACTGATGCAGAGGAGGATGTTTAAACTATCTCTTATATCAATTGAAAGAATCAAGTATCCCACTCCACCATCTAACCATACTGTACAGCTATACAAATACTTAAAGAGGAGTGGCAAAAGCAAATGAGGTGGAAAAGCATTGCTTACCAAAAACTGATGGTGTCAGCGGGGGCATGTTATTGAGGAATATCATCTCTCTGCTGCCCAGAAATTGAGCTGTTATCCCATCACTACAGTCATGAGTTTTTCATACAGCAACAGTTTTCAGTCAGGGACCTCCACAGATTCAATTCAAGATTGTCTGCTACAGGAGATCCTTCTTGTCCACACCGTCATAGGATTCTTTAAAGATGCTTGTGATAATGCTAAAATAATTTCCCTATTGTATAAACAAAGTTTTATTTTAGTAAATTCATTTTAATTCCATGTTTTTTTACAATACAAACATTTTTTTTGCCTTATTGTTTACAAGAATTATGGTGCTTAATATGTTTTAATAATATTTGCTACTAGTAAAGCAAAACATTGAGAAATCATATATTTATGTTTGTAAGTTTCGTGAAGATGAAACATTCAGATAAGTAAAGAGAAGTGTATTTGATCCATTTATTTTTATGTTGTTTGGCAAACACGGAACCAGACAACTATTAATCAAAAGTAGCATTTTGGATTTCCAGCTCATCAGTATGCTTTTATCAAAAATAATCTAAATCTGTAGATTATTTTTAAACAAACCTTTAAACAAACCTTCGTAATGACAAATGAAGAAGTATTTTTACCTAATTGCCATGGTAATATTTAGATTTGACATTTACCAGCAGTGTTTTTGTAATTTTCAAGTTTCATATTGTGATACTGTGATAACGATAACTTTTACTCTCATTGTATCAAACAATGTTTTATGTGGTAAAATAGCCCAATCAAAGATCTAAGACTTTAAAATTAAGGTCCATCGATTCTCTCTACACAATCTGAATAAAAATTGGTTATTTTGTGAAGAAAAATTGACAAAAATATCAGAATACACAAACTGGCTTTAAACAGAAAATCTGAAAAACTACACTAAAGTTTATGGTTTGTTGTATGACAAAATATGTAAATGCCCAGTGCATTTAAATATACTGTCAAGTCACTGGATCGTCTTAATTGGAATGCAATTCCAAATGCTGCCATACTATCACACTAAATCCTACCTACTGCATAAACCTTGAGAGGGAGTACCCACTACAGCAGACAACAAATGAACTGGGTTGAGGGAAGGGAGGAGGCAGGAATGCATGTACTCTGATTGAGTTTTGTTTAACCCTGTTGAATCAGTCACTCTGGTCTGAATGCAGCAGAAAGCTCAAAGCAGGTCAGTGCAGGTCAGGGAGGACACCGAGCGCTTCTGATGGTAGCCGGACAATTTTGAGGAGCACTTTGAGGAGCATTCAGTCACTTCATTGATATTCAAGCATTTGACCCGCTGACAACAGGGATGTCATCGAGGTTAAGACAGCACATTGTACGACGCCAAAAAGCCAGGAGTCCCCCGGCCCTGACTCTCCCCTCTTCACGGTTGTCATGGCAAGCACAAGATTCCCCCCGCACTGATGTGGGTACATTCTCCTTTTTATTCCCTCTTTCTTTTCTTTGTCTGACTTTCTGTCACGCTGTTAAACAGAGGGGGGAATCACCAAAGAAACCCCTGAACACTAACAATGCCCAGAGTGTCACGGACATCCGCATAGCACACATACAGTGCAAAGAGGAGCAAGCACTGTAGAGTCAAGGGCTTTTTTGTCCAAAAATGCCTGGCTACAGATACATTTTACCAGTGCGGTGGGAACTGAGACAGTTTTATAACCATGAACGTGTCAGGTCAGGTAGTGATTCCATGTCCAAATAACTTTTAGTTATATTTCATTCCGCTGAAGTGTGGATTGTTTAAGTTATTCCAAGTGAAAAGTGGCATGTGGATCTATTGCAACCGTAGCTTTACTCGGCAAAATCAAACCACTACCCCCTGATGTGTTTAAAAATCTGTCAGCGGAAGTTTATTTAATTTGCTAAAGCTGCTCCCTCATTAACTTTATTGTGTCTTCTGACACGTGTTCGGCAGTCCGTTTTTGCAATCTCCTGTTGTCACACAAATATGTCCCTAGAGCCAGGAGATTAGGCTGAAAGGAAAATTGCAGCCGAATTAAACGACCAAGCTGGCGAGTCTGTACGCTGAGGTGACGGGGCATGTCTGTGCCTCACCCCATCTGAACCTGAGGGCTTCTGGTGTTGGCACAGTAATTACATAGGTTAGGTATAAATCACAGGGAAAAGAGGTGGAAGAGTGAGAGACGAAAGCCAAGCTAAGAGAGAAGAGAAAGTTGAGAGCTAGAGAGACAGCCAGCCTTGGGGCTAATAGAGGCTCCTGACATTTAGAAACAAACTGCTCCCTCTGTTTTGTTTTGCTCTTTTGTGTAACATTTTTCCTATATCTCAGCTATGATACACCCTAACAGGGCACATGTGAGATCCTCAGGGTATACTTGGCAATTGAGCTACTCTCAAGGAGATGCAAAGTAATATCCAGAGAAAGTCCTAAAGAAAAAGAATGCCTACAGAGTAAAACTATGGATTTTTGACGTATTCATGCTCTGTCTATACAATAGGAGACAGTCCAGGTTGAACGTTTATGTATACTCAACAGCCTGTATGTTATGTTAATAAAGGGCTTGAAAACAATTGGTTGCACATCTCTAAATTAATTGCAAAACTGTTCAAGCAATCTTGGTAGCAGAAACATAGATTTTCAATAGGGTTAATTTTAGGGTCATTCCAAAGGTTTTCCTGCTTTATCAATGTACCAAAGCCAGTTTTGATGTGTGTTTGCGATCTTTTTTTAAACACTCAGACGAAAGGAAAACCGGTTAGGCCACAAAAACAGGAGGATGCTTAATTGGCCACGTCGCTGTCTGCAATGTTTAAAATTAACCTGGATTTATGACACTTTTCCATAACCAACTGTTCACTCAGCATTCCAGTTTTACCAAGTTTTGAACCTGTCCATATGGATTAGACAGTAGCTTCTGATTTTAAACATTTCCTGCCATTTTTTTTAATAGCAGTCCTCTAACATCCAGTCAAAATATAGAGTTTGTCTTCAAACTCTGGTGCCGTACTTGTTTGACAGTGTATAAAATCGTTTGGAGAAGAGTGAATTCACAATAAATTTTTTGGAATTCAGTCTGAAAGCTAGACATAGGCAGCTCGAAACTACCACAGATGATGCTGGGCACACCTGCTAGAATGGGCCCGCTGACATGTTAGCGGAACCAGGCTTTCAGGCTCCCTCTGGAGGGTGCTCTGAGGAATGTAAACAAAATCCCACACAGACATAAAAGACAAATTCCTTAAACAAATTCCTGCGTTAAGTCAACAGCAAACATGTTCTTTTACATGTTTGCAAATTGAAAGGTAATAGGGGACGTACGACAAACCCAACCACACTGACCTGTATCAAATATTTAAGCCATTTTGAAGTTATATGCATTTGTTATCAATAAAACACATATGTAATGGTCAATACAGATTTCCCATTAATGCTGTTGATGATTATTTTTTCCACATCTTGTTTTCCGAGATAAAGTGGCTTTTGGGCTTTAATACAAACTAGATTGAGGTGGATAGTTAGTTTTCAGCAGACCAAAACAATGGCTTGTGTTGTCGTTGACTTTACAGGAATCCCTCATACTGAGCATGCATGTAGCGACAGTGGAGAGGAAAAACTCCCCTTTAACAGGAAGAAACCTCCAGCAGAACCAGGCTCAGTACAAGCAGCCATCTGCTACGACCGACTGGGGGTTTGAAAAGACAGAAAACTAATTTAGAAGCACAGGATACTGAAATAATAGAGTTTATAGCAGCAGTTGTAGAGCGTCACTGGAAGCATCTCAGCCCATGTTCTCATCCAAGAAGCTGTCTCAGCTAACAGAACGCCAGCCCAGTGTGGTTATTATGGAGAGAAGAACACTAAGAGAAAACAAAAGGTTAACAAGGTTGAAAGGTTAGATGTCACAAAAAAGTGTTAAAGTGTAAAAGTGTTTTCTTTACCAGCTAGCTTGTATGACAATCCTTTAGATTCTGGTTAGTTAACGCTATCTGTTACTTGAAAATTGGTAACAAACAATGTCATGTTACTTTTTTTGGTGCAAAATTTAAAAAGAAATTACAAAATCCAGGCAACTATTAGATATGATCGACTTCTGCTCTGCTTGTCCGGTTGCTGTTGGCTGCCGACTGCTACCACTTGTGCGTGTGCCTATATAAACACCTGCTCTGCAGTGACTCACTGCGAGATCATCTGTCATCATCCATATCACAGCCAATTAGTATTTTCATGTTCGTGGTCAAGCACCTGACCTGTTTTCTGTCTTCTGACCATTGCATTTGCCTGCTTTGTGGGTAACACTAACTTCGAACCTTGCTTAACGTACCTGGACCCTAAATACTGCTTTACACATTCTGGATTTGTTCTGCCTGCTCTGCCTGTTGACCTGGATTGTCTCCCTGACCTTTAAGCATTGGATTGTGGACACTGAAGCCCCTGTTTCCATGGTGAGCTACGATTAATGGATTAGTGAGTGTAATCCTACTCAACCTGCAACCAGAGTTTCCGTGATATTTTCTGGTTTCCAGCCTATAGACAATCCCAATTTAGATGGTCCTGCTGGTGAAACAATCCCCAGTAAAAGGGCACTTTGCAATCCTCTATTGTTAAATGACAGAGAACTGCACCCCAAATCCCCAAGCGGTAGAGTTTTGCCTGAATGAAGACTGCATTTCCCATGATGACTCACGCAAAGCGTATGTAAAATCCTTATCTCCCGGTCACCTCTAATTGGATTGAAGTATATTATTGTTTCTGGTGGCTGTGTAATGGATAAATAGCGATGAGGGGAGTCTAATTGTGTTGAAACAATGCCGGTTAAAATGAAACAGACCCCCTTGGGCCATGATACAGGTGTCATTCAACCAGTTGTAAGTGTACGTATAACCACAGAAGATCTGAAAATATTTTCTGAAGGTTGAAAAGTTATTTGGTGTTGCTTTAATTTAACAGTAAAATATTACACTAGAAAAGAAAAAGAAAAAATCATAGGAAACATCTTGGAAATTTTGAAAGGTGTGGCTATATGCAGATGCTTATAATTTTTGCGAGGTTACATCAAAATATATTGCTACAAAAAACGTTTCTTAAGCTGCTGACCCACAGAGAATGATCAATAAGATTATTTTTGATAGCCATGCTTCTTATTTTGCGTAAATAAAGTTCTCTAAAAATACTAATATATTGTGAAGTAATAATTTAGCAAAGATACCTAGGAATTCCTCACAATTTGAAATAAAAATAAATTTAGAGGAATTTTCATATTATGCTACTTTACTCTTTGAAAAGTAGGCAAGGCAAGGCAAGTTTATTTGTATAGCACATTTTCGTGTACAAGACAATTCAAAGTGCTTTACATAGAAAAAAGGAGCAGAAAATGAAACAATAAAATCAAATTTGAATCTAAAAGAAATAAAATTTAAATAAAATAATAATAATAGTACTCAGTTGCTATATGCAAAGTTAAATAAGGCTGTTTTCAGGCTGGATTTAAACAACTGCAGAGTTGAAACCCGTCTCACCTCTTCAGGAAGACTGTTCCAGATTTTAGGAGCATAAAACTGGAATGAAGCCTCCCCTTGTTTGGTCCTGACTCTGGGCATCAGCAGGAGGCCGCTACCTGAGGTTCTCAGAGTCCTGGCTGGTTCATATGGCTGTAACATGTCAGACATGTACAGCTATTGTTATGGTCAAGGTCAACTATAAACTAATAACACCTAATAAGGTATAAAAGCTCTCAACTCTTTCTAGAAAATCATATTTTGTTGTTTTTCCTCTCCAGCTGAACAAGCTTTGCTTTTTGCTGGATGATCTGCATAGCTTGATCTGAGGGACTAAGTCTGCTGTATGCTGAATTAGGAGATATGGAAATGATCCAAATCTCTTTTGGAGTTCAAGCACGGTTCAGTCATATCAGACAATCACAGAAGATCATTGGCCAAGGTCAGCTCTTTTTACCCAAAAGGCAGCGTTGTTGAGAAAACAGTCATCTCTTGTTATTGTTTGTTTTTTAATTCTAAGACCAAAATGGAACTTCCACTAAGCCCTAATGTCAATAACAAAAAAGCTTTTAACAGGTTCCAAGGACCCTGGCTTAATTTTTAAATAAAATATAAACAAGAGAAAATATCAAACCCATTAATCTTTCATTAAGCTCGCTGGATAAAAAAGAATCGCTTAAAGTATCATTCGCTACCATCACTGCAAGAGCAAAAGCCCCCTGCTAACATCAAAGACTTCTCAGAGAAACAGAGCGGGAGAGAGTCAGTTAGCTGAGTTTGGCTGAGAACCAGCGTCTGGTTGGGTTTTAATTTGGGATTGGCTCATAACGCTAGCAAAGGGGAAAGGCAGAACCAGTCTTTAATGGTTTTTGTGGCACTGTGGCCTTTTTTGACAGAAAACACAGTTGCATAAACAATGCCCTGTCGTCTTTAAACGAGCAGCGAATACCGGCTGGATGTAGATAAAGGTGGGGAGCACATCCTCAACAACAACAAAAAAAAAACCAAAACAGAATGGCGGGGGGAGTCCGATTCAGAAAGGCACGCTCGCTCGCATTGTTTGTGAGGCAGGAGGAGGCGGAGGAGTGGTTGGCATATTTGCAAAGGCTATGTAACAGCACTTTTCAAGAACTGACTGATCCAGCTTTGTGTCTTTGGGTGTGGCATCCTGAAACCATTTAAGCAACTCTTTAATGCAAGATCAGAGAATCGTTTAAAAAAATAAATAAAAACTTTATCAAAGCAGAAACACTTCCACGTGACTGCAACCGTGGAGGCGCACGGCACACTAAACGTCTGCGTTGTTTAGGACACAGAAGGAATACAGTTCAAGACTGGCCAGTGAGTGACAATTTCAATTTCAAAACGGATCAAAATCCCTCAGGGAATGTTTTTGACACCTTTGTGAATGTATGTTTTGGGGCGCAAAGAAACCAACCGTGTGCAAGAAAGGTGTAGTACATAAAGTGGCTTTTGGGCTTTAATACAAACTACATTGAGGTGGTTAGTTAGTTTTCTGCTCGAGTGCCCCGCCAACAGTCAGCTTTAAGGTACTGTGACTGATACTTACGTTTAAACATTACAATAGTCCATGTTTTGCAAATTAAGCAAAAAGATTAGGAGCTTTCTATTACTTTAGGTAACAGGGGAATGTCCAGAGGCGGGCATGGAAGTGGCACCATTTTACCCTGCGCGTCATACACTCCGGCACTAATGGAATTTTTGATTTTTCTTTTTTTATGGACCTTCACAAAACCATGTCCTCGTGCCGTCTCATCTCAGCAGTGATCCCAAGTAGGTTAATAACATGCAGTGGATTAAGGTTTCAACATCTGCAGCCCGTTTATAAGGAAGAACTGATTGAAACCGGCAGCAACATAAAGATATCAAAACACATCTTACTGACAAGGTATGCAGCGCTTAGGTACATCTTCCCCAGAATCCAGTGACATGTTCATTTCTCTGTCTTCCAGACTATACAAAGCAGGTGATTGGCTTCAAAGGCCTGGTATATTACATGAGTTAGTCGTGGCTTATACTGAATTAAACATGGGAAAAGAGTTTCTTTTCATCCACAGCCAAAGTGCTAAATCTGACCACTGCAACCGATCCTCACCCACTTCAAATCCTCCCTTTGATACGGAAAGCGTGGGAGCTTCAAATGTATCAGTTTGTGCTCAGTTTTTTTTTTTTTTTTTTTTTTGTTTCCTCTT
>JAVLVB010000857.1:2878230-3015183 GCA_032876305.1 Orestias chungarensis | reverse complement strand
ACAGAAGAATGTAGAGGCATGTTTTTATTTGGCTGGTGAGACTCATCCTTGCTGGTAGGGAGTTGTGATACATTCGGACAAGTAGGATGAAAGCTTAAGGTCCTGTGGCTAATGAGATACTAAGGCAGTAGGAATGATGGTTTTAATTACTGCCCAGGACTGGTCCACAGGGGGCGAGTGCTGAAGAGCATGCTGAGTGTCCTAGGTTGGAAGTTCAGCCTGATGCCGGTCATGCTGTGCCTGGCTGCCTTTGATGCTCACTCCCCTCTGCTTTATTCCCATATTGCGCTTAATAGATTCTTTGCCGCCGATGCTTTGCCGCACATTTGTTCATCCACAATGATTTAAGTAAAAAGGCGGAACGAGAATTTAACTTCAAACCTGGAAAGTTTCAGTGATGCCGAAAGGCAACCTAATCTTCTTTGGAAGTGCGTTTCTGCAAAGGAGTCCGGAAGGAAGACATGGTGCAATGTTCTCAGCCTTTACCTTGATAGTCTGACATAGATGTGAACATACATGGGTGCTAATTTAAGAAGTTGCTCCTGTGAGGGTGGTTTCCTGCTCTGCCATATGTTTTGCATTGAATCAATAGAGTACAGTCTCTCGTAGAGTGAGCGGCCCAGCAGGAGGGTGCTGCTACGTGCCTCCTCTGTTCTCCTGCAGGCCAGCTGTGGACCGAACCTTGTTGACTTTTTCCAGAGATCACAGTGAGGTGTTCCTGACTGAGGCCAGCCCTGAGGGGTTTCTGCTTCTGTGGTCAGCCTCATGCTTCTCCAGCCAGCTTGACCCTTGCTGCCATCACAAACAGACAGGGATTAAACAAAACAAAAGTCAAACAAAAATAAAGCTGGAACATTCAAAACACTTACATTCTGCTGTTAAATGCCAAATATTTGTTTCCCACATTCACACATATTCAGTTCACACAGATTTCCTGTATTTGTGAACAGATACTCTACATGTCAAGGCCACCGGTTAGTATTTGTGTTGTAGTGAGCAAAGATGTGTATTTTCTAAGCACCGTGGGAACAAAACCAAGTTGTACACATCATGTCCTTGGGGCTCCATTTTTCAGGAAACTGCGGGAGAAGAGTTAAAAAAGAAAAAAAAATTCTTGTTTGCTTTGCAAAAAGGGGATGCTCATTTGGAAAAACATATTCATGATACGGAAAGACAGCCACTGTTTAAGCTTTAAGTGTTAATTGGTTTGTGTTTGTTTCCCTATGTCTGAGAACCATCAACTTAATAAACTGACCTATGGAATGAATGGAGCCCATTTGTTTTATGTGAAGGCCTTGGGTGTTTGTTAGAGAACAGATTACGTCATCTGATAGATTGTGAGGAAAATTTAGGAAAGGTTTAAACATAGGGTTTAGTTATTGGAAATATTCTAAATTCAGATTAGTCTCGTTATCTCACAATTTTTGTTGAATTTCTCCCAAAAACTATTATCTGTTTTCTGCCAAACGATATAAGTTTACATCTATAAATGAAATTCATCACCACACTATAGGACACTATAACCAAAGGTGGAAAAGGACTAAAACTACATACTCAAGTAAAAAGAAAGTTACTTTAATAACAATTTACCTTAATACAAGTAAAGTTACCGGTGTAGAAGTTCCCAGTATGTCATTAAACTTTAATTTAAGTAAATGTTACTTTTTTATGACCAAAAGAATGAAGTGTTTTAAGTAAAGGTGTACCTTTATAAATAAAAATCCAATGCTAAAAAATTAAACATCTTAGCATATGTAGTCATGATTTCTATTGTTTATCAAGTTTCATTTTAATAGGACATAATATTCCAATATCTCCTGTCAGATGCTGTCTTTTAGGTTGTTTACAGCTGAACACCCCAACCCGCCCATCTCAGAATCCTTTTCTCATCCACCAAACCATTAGCATCCTCCTCTACATCTAGAACTGTTCTCTGCGGTTTCTTTCTTTCTCGGAACAAGGCAGTTACGATTTTTATCCCATCCTTTGTCCAATTTATCCACAGGTCCCTAATATTTCACAGTATGAAACTCCATACTAAACACTTGATCCTCTGTTTCCAGCTTTAGCTATTACAAATTATAATCAAAAGTACCAGAAGAAAAATGACATTTACTTTTGTTTTTATTGAGAATGTTTACATGGTCAAAGTCTTGAACATAAACCAAACTAAGTTTACACTAATAAGCCTTTCTTGTTCATATAGTTTAATTGGTCCCTTTCTTCTTTTTTTCCCCTCAGAGGTCAACTTCAATTAAATGTGATTAGTTAGTTAGTCCCATCGCTATTGGCAAACAATTAGGGGAAAATAACTGAACCATACATAAGTTTCTAGAAATGCAATTAAAAACCTCTCAATGAGTCTCATCTATGTAAGACTGAATACAAATTTTTATGTGACATGAAGTTTTGAAAACAAACAACCCATGTTAGTTGTAGTTTAATCTGCATTCTCCACTGCATGGACGTCCAGTAAAAATAGGAAAAGATTTAACATAAATTCACCTCTTTTTGCATTACCAGAACCTCACACAGCAAATTATTAGAAAATCTTTAATCTCACTCCAGTTAATCACAGAGGGACAACTCCCACATCTAAGGATAAGTATTTTTATCAGCATTACCACTGTCATATTTATCCACACCCTTCAAATTCCATATCATTTATTTTTCAATTAAGTTCACATTAATTTTTTAATTAATAAATCAATTGTATTCTGTTTACCTTGAGCACTTTTTTTATCTTCAAGGGTCTAGAGCAACATCAGACTACGCATATATAGTTATGCTGACCGAGACGGAAATTGAGCTTTTCAGGGAAAATAATATTGAATATATGAGTACAGCGGAGGGTCCTTGATTCCGTGGGCCTGTTTGAAAATTAACCTTAATTCAAGTCAATGTAATTATATATAATATCCTGATGCCAGCAAAAACAACACAATTATGTTTAAGGTGTTTAGCTGATGCTTTTATCCAAAACAACTTACAAAGTAGGCAGTAGCATGAAGGGTCTTGCCTAAGGACCCACACTGGATGCTGTTGGTGTATATCCTTGCCGAGGCCAGGAATTGAACCCAGACCTAAGTTTGAAAGGCAGGTGTAATTTTGTAATTGAGCTATCCAGCTGATGTTGAGATCTTTGTCCCTCTTGCCACAACTAATAAATTTGTTAACCATCTGAACATGTCCCGGTGAAAAACATGTGCTGTGAACTGAGAAAAAGAGAAGACAGAATAGGATACAAAATGCTCACAGATCTGGCTCACTGTGTTCTCCAGCCCTGTGAAGTCCTGTAGAAGATTTTATTTATAAAAGTCTACAGATCTATGCTTTTAAGGATTTTTCTTTCGTCTTTAAATTTTGGCTTTGCAATTTAATATTTGTAACCGTTACTATGAACGCCTTCTGGAACAAATTCAATACCAGGTTTTAGTGTACTTTAGCTTTACTATACGAGTGCCTTGGGTAGCATTTGAAACCTCATGCTCACTCTAATAGCTTTTTATGAAAGGCCTTAGAAACCCATGATTGCTGTTTGGTTTATGGAAAGCCTGCATCTTTATAAGGAGAACCACATAATCTAATTTCCATAACCCGCTTGCAGATATCATAGTATGGTAGATACTCATTATCATGGAATCCCCTTTTGCTCTGGTTTCGCAATCACGAGTTCAAACTTAATCGAGTCGCTGTGAATTATGTAAAACGGAAGCTTTGATCTTGTTTTGTTTTTAATGGGTAAACCAGGAAATTAGGTTGAAAACAAACGCGGCAAATAGACACGAAAGCATGTTCATGAAAACTGTTTGAGATACCAACTGTGCTCTGTGTTCCCTTTCATCAGCTCTTGGCCGTAATATCTCACAGATCATGATTAGCGTAAGCGTGGAATCCACACGGCTGGAGGCTGCAGGGCGAGCTTGAAGCCTGAAGCGCATCCATCAACGTCCCTGGCAGGGTGCACCTTTCTCAGCCTCACGCCACTCAGCTTGCAGTCCTCTCACTGGCCCTGTTTTCTTCTTCTCCTTTCATTTTACCTTTTTTTTCTTTCCCCAAAAGCCTTTGTTGTTGCATTTTCTTTTTTATAGAAATAGAACAAATTTTAAAGAAAACCAGTTATTTTATGTTGGTTTTTACAGTGCTACACCTTTTGTGGTGGCACGATCTGTTTAATCATATTTGCGACTGCTGCATTCCCAACTGCTGCATTTTTTTATTTTTTTTATTTATTTATTTATTTTGCCTATGTTAAGCTCCTTATTTCCTCCTTTGGCACAACAATGAAGCTTGATGACATTGAAGTCAATCCCTTTTTCGCTTCATCCCCCCCTCAGCCTTCTTCTAGCAGGTAAACAGTAACAAAAGCAGGTCCTCCTAGAATTGTCCCTCAGGTTTGAATATGTAATCTTTCTTAGATCTCAGACATGAAAGACTTGCATACATCCTCCTAAAAATGCCTTCTGAGGTTCAAAGATCTCTTTCTGTAGTCGAATGTAGAACACAGTAAAAACGTTTGTCAGAAAATAACTCATGATGAGGCATTTCTTAAATTAATTTCTAACTTTAAAAAAAGTATTTATTACTTTTTATCACTATATCTAGAAATGATGTGCTAATCTGATTACCTTTTATGAGTTTTATGTACAATGAAATAAATTATTTAATGAAATAAAAAACAATCAAGAGTTATTCTTAGATATTTTGCAAAGGTGTGTATATGTCTGGATCATCTGATCTTTTAATCCTAATCCTAGTCTTTACTCAGAATATTCCTTATAGTGAGGCTTTCAAAATATTTTCCATGTAATTGTGCTGAGCATTAAAACCAAAACAGGCTGAAATGTTAACTTTTAGAGTTATCTGTTGGTTTGCATCCTAAACTTCATCAGACCCTGAGGTTGGGCTTTTGTGTCAGCTATTACTTGTCTTTGTCGCCATCTAGTTGCAGTAATTAAAACTACTGGAAATCCCACAGAGAACTGCAGCATGTTGAACTGATTATTGCGCTAAAAGAAGTAGTTCCAAAACCTTACTTTTTTTTTGTATAACTTAATGCATCCCTATATAAGGCGTATATTATGTTGTTTTTCTTTTAAAGACAAAATAAAATCCTAATGACTAATTACACAGAATTGAGTTCAAATTCATATTTGAAGAAAAAAAAGAGAAATAGGAGTGGCGCATTAATATTTGTTTCATTTTAATACAGATCAGCAGCCAGGTGGAGTCTTTTTCCATCCTTTGACGGGATCTGCGTAAACTCGACAGTTTGCTTTAAAAAGTGAGTATTTCTTTAAAAAAAAAACACAACAAGGACATTTGTTACATTTATGAACAAGCTTCCGACCCAAGTAGTTTCTTTTTATTTTATTTTTATAAAAAATATTTTTTCACTGTCATCAATTTTGAAATACATTTAATTGAAAGTTGCATTTAACATGCAGTACCGTATAAAAAACCGTTTATCAGTATTAAATGTTTCAACATTATTTATTTTTCAATAATTAGCTTGCACCCAGTTACCTAGCAGAAAGTTGCCATTGAGGCCTTTGCTGCTTGTCTCCATGTTACTGGACTGCATGTAGTGAATTACTTTTGTCTCCCTTTTTTAAATTATTATTAGCTTTTAATTCATGCATTTTTCTTTTAAATTAAGTAATAAATTCACGGTTTTGTAGGAGCTGTGAAGCTTGGAGGCTCTGAAAATGACCGGTCGAGCACGAGCCAGATCCAGAGGCAGAGCACGTGGTCAGGACAGGGAAGCGCCTGGAGCTGTGAGCCGCAATCTGTGTCCGTTTCTGGTTGATTACACCAGCGATTTTCAACCTTTTTTGAGCCGTGGCACATTTTTTACATTTACAAAGTCCTCGGGCACACCACCAACCAAAATCACATTCCAACGCAGTACACATTATTTGTCTAGATATATAGTATAGTTTCTAAATGTATATATACTCAGTGGGGGGGGCAACCATATTGATGATGGGTTATATTTCCTGTTCCTAGATGGCAACAGCAGAATTGAATTGTACACACTGTACAGTATTTTGAATAGCCATATGATTTTTATAGCACTGATCTCAAACACCTTGAAACAGGTCCACCATGGCAATCATGTCAGCAACCAGTTTGGCCTCTAAGAGTAAAACAAAAAATAAAACTGCTTTCCAATGAAAGACATTTTATTTCTCATATTAAAACTGTAACTAGGCAAATCTTTCTAGGACGTGCACTGTAAAATACAACAATTTACAGTTCAACATTTGAATAATGCAGCATAACAAATCTGTGACTGTTTGTTTTCTCCGCTTTTTTTTTAAATTTATGGTAAATTTTGATATCCCTGCTTGATGTTTACATCCCACTTTACATCCCACTGCTACCCACTGAAATAGAAGAGTATTACATTATCTGCCACACTTTATTACAGCACAGACACCAAACAATGGTTATTTAGGTGATATTGGATAATCTCACGGCACACTAGTGTGGTTGGAAATCACTGGATTACACCAAATATGCCAGGGAATCATGTTTTTACATTATATATGGTTAAAATTTATTTTAGAACCTTTAAAAACTTATTTTGGTAAACTTGAAAATGGCTTTGGTTATGTGGGAAAAATTGGGGGGTAAACGATATAAATGACAGATTTTGATGCTTACATTTGGAGTACTAAAAAGTTATCCAAGCTGCATTTAAAAGTGAGGAAAACTAATTGCAAAGGTTTTGTCTAACAAAAACTGGAACTTAAAATGCCACAAATTGCCTAAATTAAGGAATCCTTATTTCGAAAAGGTTAACATAATCATTAATAAATTAGCTAAACGGTGAAAGAACTTAAACAAAAGTCACTAATTATGCTTCCTATGTTATCTTATGTCATGTTATGTGATTCTGTGGGAGAATATCCAGAGTTTCCAATTTCCAAAAGCACTACAATACACAAGGTATAACTGTACAACCAAATACAACGTGCCTAAATGGCATCAATGGATGGCTGGAACAAGCAATGTTATGATAAATAAGGGAGTGTTGGAAAAGTGAGGAGCTTCTTAAAGAGACAGAGGCCAATTGTAATATGTCAGATACAGCTATGGCGTCACCTCAAGCTTCTTTAAAGTTTTTTTTTGACATATACAGCATTTTTAAGGTATTAAAACTTACTTGGTTGTGTTAAAAAAACTGAAACGTGTGCTTGGAGAATACATAATATCCCCCGCTTAAAACAAAATGGTAACTTTTGGTATTCAAACAAAACAAAAAAAATTTGTTTTAGTTGGAATCCGGATCTTAAAGCTGATTTTTTTTTTTTTTTTTTTTAATGCCTTTTCCAGAGCCAGGCCCATGAGCTAGCACCAACACCCCCCCTTCCAGCAGAGGGGGGGCCTGTTGGCCTAGGCAGACAGAAAGGTGCTCCGGGAGCCATGGCCAGAGAAGGTAAACTAAATGTAAAGTGAATGCTGCGGGTTAGAATTAGAACTTTAAAAACTTAAGAGAATTGTAACATTTGACAGATTTGTGACTTTTTTTGATTCCCTCTAAAAATGGGTTTAATCAGCCGTTCTGCAGATCTCAACTGGATTTCAGCAAGTGAAGCTGGGAGAGCGAGGTGGACGCCGACGGGACTTTAATGATACAGGAGTTTACACCAGACAAGCAATGGAGCATGTGAAGAAATCAAAGACTGGTCAGTCTGTTACCAACAACATGTACCAGGGTATATATATAACTTTTTTTTAAATGAGCAATATCATAAAGGACTTATGTGTGCTTGGTTCTACAGGAACATCCGGCACCAATGTTAAGTTGTCTGCAAACTTCTTCCGCATCCTGTCTCGCCCCCAGTGGGTTCTGTATCAGTATCATGTGGACTTTAAACCCCCGATGGAGTCGAGGCGCCTGAGATCTGCCCTCCTCTACCAGCACGCAGAGATTCTTGGTCCTGCACGGAGCTTTGATGGAGCTCAGCTATTCCTGCCTCACAGGCTGAACAGCAAGGTGTCGTTACCTATGTCTTTAGTTTTATCTGTAATGACTTTTAATAGCTGCTGTAGCATTTATTAACCAACTGAAAACAAGAGAGACTGTAAAAATAAGCTGAATAAAACAAATCAAATGGCAGAATCCTACTATTGCAATTCAAATTTGATGAAGTTTATTTTGATGTTTGGTAATGAACTGTGGCATTTAGGAGACGGTACTCTATAGTGAGACAAGGAATGGGGAAAAGGTTGTGATAACCATCACCTTAACAAATGAGCTGCCACCCACATCTCCAGTGTGTATTCAGTTTTACAACATCATATTTAGAAGGTAGGTCAGAAGGTCAGAAAAACTGAGCATCTCTAAGAACCTGTCCTCATATTCATTGTGTTAAACTTCACAGGATCCTGAGAATTCTGAACATGCAGCCGATTGGACGCAACTACTACAACCCCAGTGATCCACATGAGATTCGACACCACAAGTATGCTTTAAAAAAAAAAGTTAAACCATGACTTCAACATTAATTATGTTTGTTTCAGAAACTAGTAATGACATAGTAGGGTAAAGCTGATTAACAACTTAGGAGAAAATAAAAGACTGTTTGGAAGAAGCTGCCCTCTTCTGCTTTTAGATTAACAGTTTGGCCGGGGTACTCCTCCACCATCCTGAATTACGAGTCGGCCATCATGATGTGCACCGATGTGAGCCACAAGGTGCTTCGTAGTGAGACCGTCCTCGACTTCATGGTCAACCTGAGGCAGCAGTGTGGAAGCCATCGCTACACGGAGATCTGTGCCAAGGAGCTTATTGGCCAGGTCATCCTCACAAAGTAAGCTTTCCCGAACAGTTACATTGCTTAATAGTTTGAAGCTTCATGTCGCCCCTTTTTGAATCATATCAGTTCTATTATTGTTCCTCCCTCCATTTATGTATTTTTTTATTTTAAGGTACAACAACAAAACCTACAGGGTTGATGACATTGCCTGGGATCACACTCCCAACAACACGTTCATTAGAGAAGACAAAGAAATTTCTTACAAGAACTACTACAAGAACGTAAGCATTGAAGCATGCATGATTAATGTCTTACGTTTCAGTTGTAACACGTTGGATCTTTCTTTTCTTTTTCTTCAATAGCAATATGGTTTGGATATTTGTGATGGGAACCAGGTGCTGCTGATCAGCCATGTAAAGAGGATTGGCCCAGCTGGAGCGCCCCCTCCTGGCCCAGCTATGCTTGTGCCAGAACTGTGCTACCTCACAGGTGGACTTACTGTGTTTCACAACATTTAAAAACTATATGGTTTCATTTGTTAAATTAGACTAAACATATTTGCACCTGTTTTAAAGCTTAAAGTTTTGACAGACACTCTGTTAATTTTTATTGGTTGTGTCAGGCAGTTATGTACAGAAAATTGGGTTGATGATTTTTGGTTATTCCAAATTTTCTTTACTCTCTCCCGACAATATGCAAGACTATATCCAATCTGCCAAAAATTATAATATGCAGAGATCTTTGTCGTATTGAGACCTAACGTTTCTTTTCATTATCACAATTCAATATTATTCAATATTAAGCAGCTCCTGCATTTGGGGGCCTGAATGTGGTCTCGATGTCATCCAGCATTTTGAATGTGTTGATAGTGAAACGTCTTTTCTAGGGTTAACTGATAAAATGCGGAGTGACAACGCCATAATGAAGGAGTTGGCAGAACATACCAGACTGGACCCTGAAAAAAGGGAGAAAGAGCTCAAAAGATTTATTAGCAACATTCAAAAGTAGGTGGGCCTAAAATTTCATCGTAATCTATTTATTAAAGTTCTCTTAATTCCATCCATGTGTTGATATTTTTCAAATGACAACCAAACACCTTACATCAGTCTCTTAAGTAAATGTGTTCGTCAACTTTGATCATAACTTTCTTTTTACTTTTAAGGAATGCTGAGGCGCAGGCAGAGTTGTCGAAGTGGGGACTCAGCTTCGATAAGGAACTTCTTAAACTGACTGGCAGGGTTCTCGGAGGAGAGACGATTCATCAAGGACCAAGATCGGTGCTTTCTCCATTCAAATCACAGTATTTGGAATCAGCTTCAATTATCTTGACTTAACACACCAACCTTTTGTCTTTTAGTACGAGTACAACCCCAAGTCTGCTGGCTGGGCCAAGGAGATGCGTGGAATAAATGTGATAAGCGCTCCTCCGCTGGAGAACTGGATGTTATTTCACTCCCGCCGGAACATCAACGAAGCGCAGTCTCTGCTTCAAACTCTGAACAAAGTCTCAGGTCCCATCGGTATCCGCATGCAAAGGCCTGTAATGTGAGTGTGTCCTATTCTAAATCTGTTTTAATTACAGTTTGGTTTTTCTACCAGTGAGAATAAGTCAAACTATGTAGATGCTTAATTTACAAGAATTATCATTTGCCCCTTTTAAAATTTTTAGCTGATGTGATGAAATTGTGGCAATGTAAAGTTGTTTAGTTTCCTGTTCCTTTAAGCCTGTTTTTTTTTTTCCTCTTCTAAAGCATTGAGTTTGAAGATCATCAGCTGGCTCTCCTCAAAGCTCTGCAGCAAAACGTTGGACCACAGACTCAAATGGTTTGTCGAAATATTCTTCATCTTTGACATTTGGTTGTACTAAAAGTGTTTGTAATAATTTTGGGTTGTCTCCATTTGGTTAATCGGACTTCAAAATATGCTGTACTACAAGAGTAGTTGACCGCCCAGTTAAAAATAGCTCTGAAATCCTTCAATTGGGGAAGCGTAACAATGGTAATCATATGTTTATTTAATATAGTCCTATTAAGGGAAATAACATTACAAGGCATTTGTAAGGTAGTGTAGTTATTTTCTCAAGATTGTTACATGAAACCAGGTTTTATGTTCCTTGTCCTTCTTTTTTTTCATAAGTTTTTATCAAACCTGCATGGACTGTTGATTATTCAATAATGTAAGTGGGTTTTAAAATACTGTTTTTATATGAAAATCCATCCCACAGTCATTTACTGTCAAACTTGTAAAATGCATCCTAATTGAGTTCTATCAAAGTCTTGAAAAAAGCCTTTTGGGTTTTAGTGTGATGATACATGTTTTATTTTTTGATAGATTGTGGCAACTGCAAGGATGGTGTTCTGCCACATATACTATAAATGTCTAGACAGTAATGAGGCTGTTTCCCTTTTACTCTTCATCTTTTTTTAGCGCCACTTTTAAGGATTTAACTTGGTTTATGTAAACATTCTGCTATTTTGTAGACTGTGAATTTAGTTTTTATTTTGAGTACATATACAGTTCGCCTTAACAAGTGATAAAATCAATACTTACCTGAAATTTAACTGAAAATCTCCCAACATTTGTTTTGATCTTTAATCCAAAGAAAGTTCAGATATATTTATTTTTAACTATTATTTGTAGGTGGTGGTAGTCCTTCCCAACAACAACAAGGACAGATACGACAGTATCAAGAAGTACCTTTGTGTGGACTGTCCAACTCCAAGCCAATGTGTGACAGCCCGTACCCTGGGCCGGCATCAGGCGCTCATGACTGTGGCAACCAAGATTGCCCTGCAGATGGCCTGCAAAATGGGAGGAGAGCTCTGGAGTGTGGAGATCCCTGTAAGTTAGTTTTTAAAGACCGAGAGTAGTTGGTGCTTTTGTGTTTAAAGCTAGCATCCACAAAACATTGGGCATGAATATTTCACTGAATGATTGATTTGTGCAGCTCAAACAGCTGATGATTGTGGGCATTGACTGCTACCATGACATATCTGCTGGAAAACGCTCTATTGGCGCTCTGGTGGCAAGCCTCAACTCAACTATGAGCCGGTTTGTAACGCCAACACAATCAGACTTTAATTAGGCTCAACATTTGCACTTCAATGAATTGAATTGTGCTTCAGACCTTTTAGTCTTTGTATAGTCATTTAGTAACATTTCACTTTTCTTCCTCCAAGATGGTATTCAAAGTGTGTCCTGCAACACAAAGGTCAAGAAATAATGGATGGGCTGAAGATGGCTTTAACTGGTAAGGTTCTTTTTTCTGTTCTATCTCAACCACTTTTACACCACACTGTCATACATGTAAAAGATAATGGCACCTATTTCACGCAGGTGCACTGAAAGACTACCTGAAGTTCAATAACTGCCTGCCGTCTCGCATCATTGTGTACCGGGATGGTGTCGGAGACGGCCAGCTTGAGAGTGTTGTCAACTACGAGGTGGACCAGATGAGGGACTCCATCAAGTCCATGGGGCAGGACTATGAGTGCGTTTGCTGTTTCCAAGGATTGCCTTGAAATCTATAGATGTTTAGTTTTTTCATTTGCA
This sequence comes from Orestias chungarensis, assembly GCA_032876305.1. NCBI lineage: Eukaryota > Metazoa > Chordata > Actinopteri > Cyprinodontiformes > Cyprinodontidae > Orestias > Orestias chungarensis. The sequence continues at coordinate 3,002,863 of JAVLVB010000857.1, read as the reverse complement.
GCTTCTATAAAGTGGTTTCCGATTTTGAACGGACGTACTTTGGTCGTTTTTTAGTCTGAAGGAACCTGGATGAAGGCTTTCAGATTTATATAAGCTTGGAATTCATTCATCTGTTTCATCCAGTTTGCTTTTGCCCCTAGTATAAATATGTTCACTTACTCCATACTTTTGATTTGCTTTAAAAAAAAAAATTCAACAGTGTTGGAACAATTGCAATTTGGAAGGTTAAACTTACAGTGAGAAATGTTGGAAATGCTGGGATATCTTTCCTTTAAAGATTTGAAAACCAAGCAGTATAATTATCATCATCAACATTCATAATTAATTCCTCACAGGCCCAAGTTGAGTGTGGTGGTGGTCAAAAAGCGCATCAGCAGCAGGTTTTTCGCCATGATTGGTGACAAGATCAGCAATCCTCCACCAGGCACTGTCATCGACACGGAGGTCACCCGTCCAGAGTGGTAAGTCCTGCTCGCTTTTATCTCACTAATGTAAATATGTATCTGTTGTTTGGAAGTGCTAATAAAAAAAATCTATTCTTCCCACCAGGTATGACTTCTACATCCTTAGCCAGTCTGTCAGAGTGGGAAGCGTTTCTCCAACTCACTACAACGTTGTCTATGATACCAGTGGATTAAAGCCTGATCACATGCAACGGCTCACTTACAAGCTGTGCCACATGTACTACAACTGGCAGGTGGGCCGTTTTTGGAATGAATCAATTTGTTGTATGTATTTGGTCATCAATGAGCAGTAAATTAGTAAAAATAGAATGTTAAAGAATTTCTCAGTCATCACAATGAAGTTTCTCTGAATCTAAAAAAAATCCTGACATTAGTTCAAAAAGTTATGAGTGAGTAATAATGCTGCTCAATCTTTGATTCAGGTCTGTCTTTTTCGGACACAGGAGACTGATCGGGTTTGTTTTTCCCATGTTTAGGAGGTCGCACTGTCAGGAAATTTACAATTGGGAATCTGATAACATTTTGATCCAGATTGTATTCATAGGTAAAAAAAAAAAAAGATTTAACAATAATATTGAAAGGATTACAATTTGCTCACGCTCTTCTTGTTTATCTCAGCCAATCAGAACTAAACCAATCTGCTCAGACTTCATGATGTCGAATGTGATTAATCTAGAAAATAAAAGCTTTTGTTTTATTCCTGTACATCATGTGCTTGTCTTCTCTCTGATTTGTGCTTCAGGGAATCATCCGAGTCCCAGCACCCTGCCAGTACGGCCATAAACTGGCTTTCCTGGTTGGCCAGAGCATTCACAAGCAGCCCAGCATGAAGCTTGACAACTACCTTTTCTACCTTTAAGGGTCTGTTTTTGTGGCTCATGTTTCCTGAAAAGTGATTTTCTGTTAAGACCCTCTGTACTCTTGGTTACATTGTTTATAGGCGTGTTATGTTTGCTAGGTTAATTTCTCAGTATAAATACAAAAAAAATATGACTGCCCTGTTCTGTCTGCTCTTGAGCTATGTTGGCAATTTACCCACGAAGATGGAAATTTTTCAAGATCATTACAATTGGCACTCAAACATTTTAATATGTGAACATTTAAAGCTTTAAAAGGGGAAGTCCAAAGATTTATGTTGGAGTTGAAATCAGGTTGGTGAATGTAAACTTGTCATTCTTAATAAATTTACAGTTGCTTTAGTGTTGGTGTGTCATTTCAAGAAAAAACAAATGTTAAAAAATATTAAATTTATTTTTCTTTAAAAAAAAGATTGCACATGCACACCTACACAAATGTGTAACCGTCAGTATAGGCTGATAAGTTCTTCTCAGAAAGTTAGCACACAATTGCAGACATAATAGGCTATTAAAGACACCATGAGGAAAGCTTGACTGATTTAAAAAGTTAAATGTACAAAAAAGGCAGTTTGAAAATCAAGTATAAACATTTAAAAACAAGTTTACAAATGGACAAAGTACAAAAAGTCGCAGTCGCTCAAAACAAAAGCAATGTGTGTAGCATATGGTCCTGAAAGAGGAGCGGGCGATAATCAGTTTGCTGTAGTTTTATCATGGCTGCTTGGCCTGAAATTTGTAAGAAAGTTTTAAAGAATGTTACATTATTTTTTTTTGTTGTCCTTTTCGTTTTGGCAGTTTAACTCTTAAATATACAAAAACCTAGGCTCATAAATTTGCTGGAGGATGAAATGGAAAAAACGGTTACAAGGAGATTGGATGAGAGGACGGACTGATCAGCTCATGCACAAAGTTGGGACGTCCTGCACAATCGTTTTGGGCAGCTTGGGTAATACATTGGCTTTCAATTCTTTGTACATTCACTACATTAATTTGTAGATATCTGAATATATATATATATAGTGACATACAGACGCACAGTACTTGTATCCTGCAGCGATGGAATCTGAGACAACAGGAATCATTGACGGACCGGTGCTTAAAAACACAGTTGGACAGATAGGAAGGGCAGCATAGAGGTAGCCTTGTGTTGTGGTTTACTGCTGTTCAATAACTTAAACCTACAGTTCAGGAGATCCTTGTAGGAAATCAACTGCTGCACAATAATGTTGGTGGTAATGCAACTATTTTGTCAATTAATCCTAGTTTGGACTGGATTAGTATAAAATCTGGTATAAAGGGAGGATTCTGATTTTTTTCTCCTTACATCTCCAAAAAAATTATGTGGGTTTCATAACGAACATAAACATAGTTGTTGACAGCTCTGTTGAAATCAGGACTCGTCCTGTGCATCTAGACAGGAACGACGTTTGCAAACACCAAAAACAATGTAACTGCTTGGAATAGTCCTAACCATTGTGCAATTATAAGGCAAAAACATGGTTTCATTAACAGGTATTTACTGCAGAGACCCTGTAGTAGATACAGAATGTGCTTTTCTAAATGCCCAACAAGTCTGTGGGGAAGGGGAAGGAATGCCACAGCTGTTGAAATGGAGCAGAAGAGACGCTTTTTTCTACGTATTTTTTCCTGCTGATCGTGCCCCAACTTTAACAATGGGCCCTGCACCTTCTGCATGTGCTCGCTAGGGGTCAGGTGGGAATGTGCCGAAGTAAAAAGCACACAAACCTCCCTGTTCAAACGGGCTGCTCTCTTCCAGCTCCAGTCCACATTCTCCAGGTGTTGCGCTTGATTAAGAATGGACTCCGAGCTTTAATTTAGCCCCCCCTTTTTTTGCGACGCAACTCTGGCCTGTTTAGTTTTATGAAATGCAAGGCTTTTTAAGCATGTGCAGAAAGCTCAGGGCTCTGTCTTCACAACACTTCACCAGCCAGAGACATGGACATGCAGCACAACACATGATGGCCCCACAGCCTCAAGGTCGTGGGCCCAAAATATGAAATGTGTCACTGAAAATATGAAGTTTTAATTCATAAGAAAATACAAATAGTGTGTTTTACAACAAATCTAAAAGAATAAAACAATTGCTGAGCTCGCAAATTCCACCTGTGCCCTTTTTTTTGTTTTTGTTTCCAGTTTTTGTAATTTTTTTCATACATTATCAGTGGATGCCACTGTTTTTCGAAAGATATATTATACAGCGCTAAGTCTTTGTAATAGTTTCTTCCCTTTGGAGAGCAGTCCCTTTTTCTTTTTGGAGGAGTATATGTCCATAGGGGCCCTGAAGGGACTGCAGGGCCCCACGGTGGCGGGGCCAGAGTCGAAGATGTTTGGACAATGTAGGAGAGGGTGCTCTTCTGTGCGGACCCGATTTGTCCAAAGGAACCTAATGGAAGACCCGTAAGGGACAGTTGAGGGTATTATAAAGTCAATCGTCTCTCACAGCAAAGTCACTACACCCCCACCTTCTCTTAAGTCCTTTCTGCCTCTGCAGGGCCACAAAAGAGCTTTTAACTGTGCCTCCCTGGATGTTGTGCTGTGCATTATAGGATAAACACCCCCTAGCCCCCCACCCTCTGTCAGGTCGGATTTAATTTCGATGTTGCTACAGAAAACATTAAATCAATTTAAGAAAGGCATTAACTAACGTTCACATAAAATGTGACATTTCCCAGAAAAAAATACTATGAAAGAACATACAGATTTACATTTGTGGGCATATTCATATCACATTCACTTTCTTGCCTCTTCAATATAAATATTTACTGGTACAACTGAGTTACAAAGATACCACTAGTCACCATTACTGTTCTGTAATCATGAGCTAAAAGGCTCTTTTCAATTGCACTTCTGAAGATTTCCTAATTGAAGATTTAATACCCCAATTCGCAGTGCAGTAGATGAATATATATATGATTTGAGTCTTTTGAAATCCTTGTAAGGTGGTTCTGATAATCAGACAAGGTTGCCTGATTACCACAAAGGCATTTTAACCGTTAGTCTGTAGTAACCTTGGTAAGTTGCATCAATATTTTCTGCAAAAACATAAGAATTCTGGAAAAATCTAAATGGAAACAATTTCAAGTAATAATTTTTCCTTACATTGTACGGCTGCATATTCCAGTTGTAATGTTTACCTCAGAATTTGTAACGACATGATTTGAATTACCGAAAGAAAACCCACAAATAAATATGCACATCTGTGACCTGCAGACCCTTGGCTACAAGGAAATTAGTTGAGATTTGGTAACTAAATAGCTAAATGGAAAGAAAAGAAGAAAAAAAAACTTTGAGGCAGAAGCCTGCTTCTGTGAAGTTGGATTATTATTTGAAGATGTAATTTATTCACCTTAGATCATTGCTAAACTTTTTTTTACACAAAATTCATCAAATGTATTTGTACAATTTGTATAATTGGTGATTTTTATAGCAGATTTGTAACTTTTTAACTGTTATACTGCAGCACAGTTTAAGACTTAACAGCTTGTTTTAAAATTAGCATATGCAATTCCTATATATCTTTTTGTTTTCATATTTGGTTTACTAGCTTTTCATTTATTATTGTTTGCCTGCATGTTCATAGTATAAAATAGCTAAATTTAAAGCTTAATATCTTACTTATTCAGGGTAAGCTTTTAATAGGTATTTATTTTATGCATTGGATCTTACTGCACTGTTAGAAGGCAAATTATTTCAAGCACCATTGATTGCAATTTTTTTATTTTCTTGTTTTATTAGTGCAATTGTACAAGAATGTCCTTTCAGCATATCATGAGTTACAGCAGGAGGCTGTTTTGCAGGAGACGGACATTGTAATGCACAACACTCAGAGAAACAACTGAAGATACCACACTCCTTGTCTAATGCATTGGCTAGGGTAAGTGTGTCCATGTAAGAAGAAAACAAACAAACAAACAAAAAAAGAAACTGAATGTTTTGGTAAAGTGAGGGGAAATCTAGGAAGAATAAAGACATTTTCCATACCATAAACTAGGCATACCCCTGTCATCTGCATTAGATAAGGAGAGTGTAATCTTGGTATCCTCAGTTGCTCACTTACGTGACGGAAACAGAGCCTTTAAGGTGTGAAATGAACACTCTTCTTCTGTTTTGCCAAGCAGGTGAGGAAAAGAAATAAAAAAAAAATATGGTAATGACATTTTAATTGTTAGCACTACAGAAATGGCAAAGTACAACACATAGAAAGAAATATCTCATGACACCTGTAAATATTTTAACAGTGGCATCAGTTCTTAAAAATTAACATCAAGAATTCACATTTAGTAAAGAATTACTTCTGAAATTATCCTCTGATGGTAACATAAGCTAAGTGACATTTGCTGGCTACTTTACAAGAAAGCAATTCACAAAACAAGGCATTCAGGAGTAGATACAAAAGTTGGAATACGCTAGAGTTTAAATCTTGTTTTTATAAAATCTTCAAGGGGTCATGCACTTGGGACTATATACCATGCTGAGCTACAGACTACATAGATCCTCTTATAGTACAACAAAACTATTTATTCTAATAGAAATTAATCAGATCAAACACACAATATATTCATAAAGCATCTGTTAGAATGTTACAGCGGCTTGTGCAAAATATGTTAACTGTCGTTTTCCGAGACGGGGGTAAAAAGTCACGGGGCGTGTGTCTGTTCAGTTTACTCTAAATGAGATTGCTTTATGAATACAGTGTTTCCATTTATTATACAATGCACAACTTCCCCCTTTTCACAGTAGTAAAAATGAAAAATAAAAGTACCTCTGTAAGTTTACTCTTTTTTTCATAGATCTTTAAACATCTACTTATTTACAGGATAATGCTCTGAAGTCGGAAATCCTTTTGATCAATGAGACACACACACTCACAGACACCAAACTAAAGGAGACAGAGGGAAGAGAAAATAGTAAATGGATGACAGGGCTAGTACTGCGAAGGAGCATGTACCCTTTTGGTCTTTATCCTAGGAGGAGTGTCCTGGGGATACCGAGACGGGGAATCTGTGAGGAAAACGTCTACATCATCAGGCACTTCTTCTAGAAAGTTTGAAGGAACAAGCCCCTTATGTCCATTCAGCTCGCCCTGCGGAGTATACAAGGTAGGTTAAATACCAGACGCTGCAGTGCTTAAACGGCAGATATTGCAATTTGTGCATGTCTGATCATTTATATTAAATAAGTAGGGGAGCTAATAGGTGAGGTGGAAAAGTGATGTACATTTTGGTTACTTGTCAGAACCCCTAAAAAACTCACAAAAGAAAGAAAAAAAACCAAAACAGTTTTTTTGGTTAGGGTTTTTCTTGGGTGAAAAATGAAAAACAAAATGAACACTTCTTTATAATCCGACTAGGTTCATTAGGTCTTCGTATAATCACATATCCAGGTTCTTATGATCAGACCCATTTTTTGCTTCCTACCTGACAGTTTCGGCTGGAGACTGCTGCCTTCATCGGAGATATCACAGGTGTTACAGTGACGTATCTTGTCTGATTTATACAGATTTTGGCGCTGGCGTGCCTACCCATAGTGGAACGCCAGCCTTACACAGCCGCGTGGGCTGTAGAGGCAGCAGTCTGCAGCCGAAACTGTCGGGTAGGAAGCCAAAAAATTGGTCTGACCATAAGAGCAATTCTTTGCTCCTCCCCTGGCTTTTAAAACAAGTCTCCCAGGGCCACGGATTTCATGCATCAATCAGACCGTGCACATCTTTTGTTTGCACCAATAAGTTTCTAACTATTGAAATCTTTACTGTTTGCTGGATGCATGAATTTTCAACACACTTTGTTTTATGAAATGATGCATTTAAAAATAATGACTTAATCATTTGGAACCATCTTTAGATTAATGGAATGAGAAAAAAATTGTAGGGTTTGAATGTCCTCTAACTGTGGAGATGATAGTTCTAGTTAGCTGTTAATAATGGTTCTCGTTTGGCTTTTCTGCCAGTAAGTCCTGTTTTTATCAAGACATTTTTTTACAGTTCAGCCCCAACATTTTCCTTAGTTTGTGTCCATCTTGAAGTATCTGCATTAACAGCATATTGGTGCATTGTTGTTCTTAATAATGTACTGTCTCTCAGCGTCTACTTACCTTTTGTAAGGGTTATGTACTTTTTAAGACAGCTGACTGTGAACAATCAACAATTCCTGACACACTGCATACTGATTTACCTTAAAAGCAATTATTATATTTCCCTTGCGACCATACCGTTTCACCGCTATCCTTTTGGGGCCGTGTTTGTTGTTTGGTGCAATAACTCTTTGAAGTCTGCAACAATTCTAGGAATTGCTAATTAGACGTGTGGTAACAACCAAAACAAAAAATCCACCAAAAGTTCAGCTGTTTTGTAAATATATACTTAACTTAGATTTAGTAAAGTTAGTGCTACTTTTAGTTCATATATGATTTACTTAATAATATGTATGTATACGTTAAAATTATTTAAAGCAGCACTCCATAAAGCTACAGAGGCAACTGGGAAGAAGTATTTTCTTTGCGGGACACTATCTTAGTAAAGAATTTAGTGATTTTTTTAAATAAATATAATAAAATACAACAATGAAAAAAAGGTCCAACTACTTAAAGAAAGGCAAATTAAGTTATCATATTTTGACATTAAGGTAATACAAATGTTCAGTACTTACATAGTAAAAACCATCTTCATCTATTTCACCAAAAACTGTAATTACATCGCCGGCACAGAAAGTCAGCTCAGCCTGTCAAAGAGGAACAAACCTTGAGACAGGATTTATAGGATTTCTTTTTTCGCTGTATACAGCAGAAGACATTTTTTTTCTAAAAGGTTTAAAAAAAACATCAAATCTACTGGGGTTTGATGAGTTTGTAATGTGCTTCCTTCTCCAAATCAATGTGATGCATCGTATAATTTTCAACTCAGTGCAATGAATGGACCACTGCACCTCTGTAAATGCATCAGATGTTGGAACTTGAAGACAGGATTGCAACACACAGGTCAGATCTCATCAACGGTACCACACGGACCAAACACATCTCATATCAAGTAAATAAGAGAAAGATCGACACAAAAGAGCAAACCAAGGAGAGGAAGATGCATGAAGGGGGGACGTTGTTATGATCACCATGGACAAAGGGCCGTGACCTGAAGCCTACCTCTTCCTTTGCAGTCCAACAATCAAGGGAAGAAGCACACAATCACACCACACACACACACACATACACACAGTAGACGGTACCATACCCTCATCAGCCATCACTCACCTCCTCATTCAGTCTGTTGCCTTCATACTGAGTCGGTGGCAGTACCAATAGAAAGGTGAGAGTAAGTGAAACCAAGAGGGTGGGGCCAAAATGAAACAGCATGGGAAAGTACTTTCAATGCCCTAGGTACTCTAAAGCGCACTAGAGAGATTAACCTCTCCATCACCCTTAACTGTGAATGTACGGCCTGTCAAGGAGGCTACAGTCAAAAGATAACGACTATGTAGGATATGTTCAGATAAAGTTAGCAAAGACACTTGAAGCCGGGAAAAAGTTTAGCAGTATAAGTTCTAGCAAAATAACTATTTATTATTGGTTGGCCAGGAAAGAATAGAATTTGCTTAATTATTTTAAAATGCAAATAAACCCAAAAAAATAAGCAACAGCCTTTTTCTTATGTTACACGTTTTTATAAATTAACAGCTGATTTCTTAAAGTAGCAAACTAAAGATATACATAGACATTTTCTGATATTAATTTAGATTTTTTTTTAAAGAAAGAAAAAGAAATTGATTTTTTTAGAGATCACTACCTCAACATCAACATTCGGGGAGCTCTCTCGAGGGTCGTAGTCATACAGGGCCACCATTCGCCGTGTTGACATAGGATACTGACGCCCGCTCCGTTTATTTCTTTCTGTGCAGCACAAGAGTGAAAAGATTTTAAAAAAAAAGTTACTTAAATCACTCAATGCAAGACAAATTTTCCCTTTTGTTCTATAATAGATGTGATTTTTGCATTTTCTAGTGTTTCTATTTTTTTTTTTTTTCTTATTTTAGGAAAGTATATTAAAGTATGCTGGCACGTTAAAAGTTTTATCACATTCACAAACCTCTTTTGGACTTTCTGGACCTGCGATTTATTGAACGTCCGTCTTTAAAACGGTCGCAGTTCACTTCACAGGAAGAAAGAAAACCATTTTCAGGTTGGAAGAGCGGAGAACATGAAAAAGCAGGACAGTAGCAGGAAGCTTGCAGCAGCAGAACAGTGATGGAACAAACAAAACTAAGGGGGGAAAAACATCTTACCTAACTTTTCCACAGGTGTGTTCAGTGGAAGGAAGCCCTGTTTAAGGAGCTGGTCCATCATTTCATAATCTTCTGTTTGGATCTCGGAGACCATGTTACAGGGGATCAAACCCACACGACCCCTGATTTCTGCCCTGTAAAATCCGTCAGTGTCTTTATTGCCAATTACCTAAGGGGGAAAAAAAACTATAATTGGAGGTGAGATTGAAGAAAGAGCTCAGACAGTAAACCTAATTCTGATAAAGCACCTATCTACAGATGCATTTCAATTGTATGGTAGTATAGACAGACGTCCTGTTCAAAGAGTCAGCAGCTCCATTCAAGAGATCTAAAATCTCTAGTTAAGTGCTATACGAACTGACCTGACAAAGCATGCAGAACCAACACCAGCAGTTTGTAAGGCTCCTTTAATAATAGCTGACTGTGGAAACTTTACACTAAACGCCAATAAACTTGTGGTCTCTGCTTTTTCTACAGAATCTGGGCCTGCAGGACATAATTCAAAATTTACTTTCATCTTGAAAGAGGAGTTTTGGTTCCCTGAGAAACAGTCTGGTCCTTTGGTTTTCGTGGAATTATTCTAGAAATGTGTCTGGTACGTTTAACCTCAGGTTTTTAATCATGGTCAGGTCACATAATCATTGTTAGGACTTCAGCATAACTAAATCACTAAGTATAAAGTAATTTTATTTTATTTCATTTTTTGATTTGTAGAATGAAATCATTACCTTAATGATCTGTCCCTCCTTGAACGGCAGCTCCTCATCAGCAGCATCCGGGTTGGGAGACATGGACAAAGGGTCATAGTCGAACAGAGCCACAAAGACTCTGGTCAGGTCTTCTGATTCTGATTCCTCGAAATAATCTGGGGATTGGCATCCCTGCCCGTGTCTGCGTCCGCCATAGCCGTCTGAAACACAGAGGAGGCCTCTGCTGCTACTACCAGCCTTATACAGCCGCGTGGGCTGTAGAGGCAATGAGAGCAGAAGATATCTCTTTGTTGCTGACAGGGGGGAAAGGTAATGAGACGTGTGAAGAAAGAGCCAGAGATCAAATGCCATAATTAAACGTTTATTCATTTTCATTTGGTATAATTAAACTCCTGTTGTGTTCAGACACTCACAGAAGATTTCTGTTATAAAAAAATAAATAAAAAAAACTTGCAGAACGTTAAGGTTCTTAGTTCACACATCTTTGCTTGCAGGTGTGTCAGAAGCCAAACACCACAAATCACAAAACAGCACAAACACTCAAGCAGTTTTTTGGGTGCACCGGAATGACACATCAAGACACAAGTAACACTGTGCTACTGTTCATTGCTGTTTCACTGCCTTATCTCACAAAGGCTGATCGACATGCATGCTTCCTTGGGACTACATGTAGCAAAAGGAGCATTCCTGCACCAGACACAGTTCTGTCAAATGCAGGCATAATCCAATGCATTTAGGCCACATCTAAAAGCAACATGCATCAGGACAGGCAAATGTGACGTGCTCCAGTGGGAAGTAAATCAAATGCCCCGGTGGTTCCAAGCAACGCAGATATCAGGGACAGTGAGGGAGAAGGGATGAACCTGATATCACTTCTTCAAGCATTTCATGGATCACCATGTTATATGTTTCAATGGCAGATTGAAAGTCTGACTAACTAATAACTTTGCAACTGATATATGTCATGTGGGAGATTCCGAATGATCTTTGTTTCGGATGAATGTACAGTTAGGAGTTTGTTGAAGCAATTCATTCAGCAGTGCATTATTTCATTCAAATTCGTCTTTCCTTCTCACTGTTTTGTGAAGGGGTCATGCAAAAACGAACATAAGAATCTACTGTCCTGAAAAAGTTGGGGAGAAAGAAAAGATGAAGGTTGCTGGGAAGGTATAAGGAGATACACTGTCATATGGTGAGGAGTTGCTTTGATATGGAAGGTGAATGAGAAGAGTTGGTGTGTTAGGGTTTCTGAGATTATAGTTGCAGGGGCACATACAGGAAAGGGATGTTCATTCTCCAGCAAAGGGCAAAGTGGCCAATTGTGTCTTCCCCGGTCAGCTTTACTAAGCTAAGCTATACTAACAAAGCAGCAAACTGTCCTGCAATCACAATATCACTGGTTGTTTCCATTCAGGATTCTTGGGCTTATCTGGCAATGTTATGGTAATTTGCCATCTTGAGGAGAAGCTGCACCACATACCATATTGATCCTCTGAGGACAAAGATCGCCATATCCTGCGCCGAGCTACACTGCCATAGTAAACATCCTCCTTGACGGGTGAGAGGTTCCCCTCACTCCCCTCACTGTTACTGTCCATGGTGATCTCTACAGAAGACACCAATCACAACGTTATGATCAGAGATCCCCCACTCGCACATTCTGCTCAGAACCACGGCCCATTCACTCATGCTGAGACAGTAGGAGGACGAGGTTTCACTCTGGAGTCTCTGGGTGTAAAACAGCAATGCTTGTATTGAGGGTAGATTGGGCGGCCATGTTACACCTGTTAACCCATTTTTAAAAGACAAAAAAACAACAGGCATAGGGAGTGTGTCTGCAATAACCTTTCAGAAAAATTGCGTGTGAACAATTGGTGAATCCAGCTCATGAAGATGGACTTTTACAGGGCGTGCAAACACCCAACCAAAAGAATGAGTCTATGTGTGGTGTTTTTAAAGCTCTATGGGAGGGATGCTCGGCTGATACTGCCAGGAGAAACACATGGTATAAATAGCACAAACATCAGCTGCCCTGCAGGTGGAGATCCTTATGTGGTGACCTCACTAACCAATGGATGGGATGGGTCGTCGCTGTGGAGGGGTGCCGATGTGAACTGGCCTCCTCCCAGAGTGGTCCAGGCGATCGGCGCTTCCATGTGATGGTGAGTTCCCAATAATCTTAGGGCAGAAGAAAAATAGTAAGGTATCAGAAATGTAAACCATAAACAATATGGAGACATGTAAACATAAAATAAAAGACTTAAAATAAATCCACAATCCTTTCAAAAACAACTGATAAACCGTAAGAGCAAATGATGTGTCCTCCATTTGTCCTTAGGGAGGCAAAAAAAAAATAAAGACAAATAAATCCATTAACCCAACATCAAAACAAGTAAAGCAAGCAAACCCCAAACACAAAACTGTGGACTTAGGTTCTGTTAGGGGTTAAATATGAGGCTAAAGACCATTATTTTGGTTTGTTTTGTTCTGTGCATGTCAGCTTCTCGATGGACATATGCACACACAGACACACACAAAACACTTGTGGATGCTGATGTTTCAAAATGAAAGAAAAAAAATCGGGTTGACTGAAAAATGACTAAATAAGTAGTTGGATGGGAAAAGCTGTTGTAGCTTCAATGGGCGGCCACTTTAAGTCATAAGAAACACAACATGTAAGAGATGAAAAAGTTACAAAGATTAACTGAAAAAAATCATAAGACACAAGCCAGACATAGAGACTCACCAAGGAGTTTGTGGGGGATTCAATCTGAACAAGTCACAGCTTGACAAGTCCTAACCAGTGATCTTACTTTGGGAAAGTCTAATGTTCAACCTTTTTCTCAATCTTAAACACACCATATGCAAGCACTATCATGTTGAGCAACATGCTGTGGAGCAAAAACTTACTGAGAAAGGTAAGCCATTTACTAAATAGTGAGAGAAAGAACAGGTGTAAGAAGTTATTTAAATGGAAACTAGATTATGTGCAATATAACAAGATAGGTTTGTACTCATTTCAGACAAAGAAACGACTTTAAATGATTTGCAGGTAACATGAAGACCTATGTCAGGGAGCATAATGGGAGCTTATTTCTCATAGTTTTGGTAATGTTGCTTATATTATTTAGTAAGTATACCCCGAGACTGCTGGTTTAGTACTGCTAACCGTGTTAATCACCACTATCGAGTGCAAAAGACTGAACTCCATAATCTTTTGTCTTTGTGTTGCAGCAGCTACTAATTTAAAATCTCCTCGGGTCCTAATACAAAGTAGGTAATTATTAACTGCACACAAAATATATATCTCTGTAACACCTCTTCCAACACCTTCTTCTTTATTTTATGTGATACTAAGCCAAGACTCAGTCGTTTTCAAACTTTTTTCGTTGTTGCATAGCTGCATACATCTACAAACTAATGTTTTATTTAACCCTAATATCGCTTCCTCCTCCTCAGGCAAATCTACAGAATGTTTTTATAATGTAGTTCTTTACTCTGGGTGGAACAGTTTGTTGGATTTTGTCGTAAAATTGATGACGATGTCATGACAAACACATTACTGCTCAAAAATAAAATACCTCTTTATTTTTTATTTTTCTGTTATACACCTAACTGGTTTATTAAAATTATTATAGGTTCCAACCAGAAACTAGCTGCATCAGAAAAAAACTAACCCCACATATTGCTCCTACCATCATGATTTACTGTTGATATTGTGTTCTTTTGTTGATATACTACATTTTGCTTTGTAATTGACGTACTGTAACAACAAGGTTATCTGGATATTTTACATATGACTGTTTTAATTACGATAAAAACACTTCTGTCTTTAAATGTCTCCCCTCACGGACAAACAAGCTAACTCAGAAATTGTCGTAATTTCAGTGTTACAGTAAACATTCTCTCCGACCACTTCCTCTATTAATTTTAGTCAATTTTGTTTTTAATAATAATTATCGACAACCTCTGACCAATATGAGATCATTTTGATTGTTAGTTACCTTTCGAAACTATTGCTAAAGGATGCAAATAAGCTAATATCATTGGAATCCTACTGAGCACCGGATTTTTAATAACCATAGTTTTTGTGAATATTTGCAGTCATGAAGAATGAGTTTAAGGCGAGTAGATATATGTTAGAAATTTTTTTTTTCTTTTTTCTTTCGCTTATATTTTTTTCTACTTTATTTGTAAACAAAGAAATTCTATATGTATTTGTCATTTTTTGTATCGCAAAAAACTGCTATTTTAACAGGGGTGTATTTTTAAGAGCTGTTTTAAAAAGAAGTCAGAAATGCTCAAAATCAGTATTCCCAGGTCAAAGCTTAACAAAAAACTAAGAAAACAAATTGGCTGCAAAGTTTGGATTAGTGTATTTCCAGCAAGAGATTATTTTTATGGCTTTAAAATTCCGCAAGCACAACTTTTGATTTAGCCATTTTCTGTAGCAATGAAAGGCAAGAGATGCTAGCATACAAAATCCCAACAAGCGATGGAATGCTATGGCTCTTGTGAGGGGAAAAAAAACTGCAACATATTAAGGTGGCAGCTGGCAGAGAGAAGGCACAGGGACGCAAGAAAAGGCATGAGCAGCAAATCCCCAAACACTGCACAGATCTTTCTTCAAATGGAGCCTTTTCCCGCAAAGACATGAGGAATCAAAACCTAAAATGGCCTTTAGATAATTTAAGAAACATCACTCCAAAATCAGCCAAGATTCTGAATATAAAGTAATTCACACGAGACAGGAAATGAAATAAGACCAACCATGAACATGACATCTTGTCCAGAAATAACAAAAAACAAAACAAAAAAAAAAACACCATACGGCAAACTAAATAAAAGAAGAGCTTGCATAAAATAAAACAAGACCAAGAAAAAGAACGGCTGTAGCTTGCTGATAGAAATTACAGCAGAAATTCATATTCACACACCAGCGGCTGGTCCCGGTTGAGCCTGGACAGAGACTGGGTCCTAGCCTCCCTGTGGGGGCTGTAATAGACCCTGTCCAGCTCGTTCAGCCTGCCCTCGCTTAGGGCTCCTTCCCGGGAGTAGTTTCGTGGCCCGACCTCCCGACCAGAACCAATGTGCTCCCTGTTCCTAAAGTCACCTGTGTGTACAAATTTGGAGGCAGACACTGGGGCATCAGAGAACTCCTCCTCTACGCTGCACTGACGGGTCAGAGTTCTTTTACGGCCCATTGCCAGTGCTCGCCTTTCTACTGGGCCCTCACAGTGGATGATGCGCACCGGCCGAATCGGGCTTCCCTGGGCATAATACCCCCGATGACCCCATCCCAGGGACCCCTCCTCCTCACTGCCACAGTCTAAACCACTGTCAGGGCTCTTGGTGTTCTGCCGATTGGGGCGTCCATAACTGCGGTCATCTGCATTGTAGCCGTAGCGGCTGTCAGTGAAGCGAGGGGAGGAGCGTTGCCGCTGCAGACGGGTATTCTTGCCTGGGGTGAAGTGCTCACGCATGTGGTTCTCGTGAGAGTACATCCTACGCTGGGTTTGTGGCATTCCTAGTCGCCCACCCTGCTCAAAGCTTAGATGCTGACCTAAGCTGTCCAAGCTGTCCGACTCCTCCTCGGCCACCTCAGGAATACTATGGAGACGCTTGCTGCGGAGCGACCTCTGCTTCACCACTTCTCTCTGGAGATCCCAACAGTCTCTTTCTTCGGCTAGGTCCTGCCGCTTGTAATATGCCTATGTCATGACCAGGAGGTGATGTCCCACAATTTTTACAGTTCATTCAGGGTTCAATTCAAATGGTTCAGTTTATATTTGTTTTTTTCATGGAGGGGTTCAACGTTTTTTCGAAGGTTTTATAACAGTCAGGAAACAACATAGTGTGTGAATAGAACAAATGGGGGAAAAAAGACAAAATAAAGACAGAATTAGTTATTTGTGGCAATGTAGAAACACATGCAGTCTCATTCCGTGAAGAGGAAATGGCATGCTCTGAACAGGAATCTGTGGAAATCAAAAATGGAGCAATGGGACAATATATCTGAAAGAAGTTAGGAACACATGTAAGAGATAATAAAAACAATAAGTATGGTTAAAATACCAAATAACCACTTAAACGAAAATATTATATCTTACTGAGCAAAGAAAATATCTCTTTAATTTACCTGTAGCAAATTCTTGAACCACATACAAAAATTGAATAAAAAACAACCATCTTTACAGGCATGTAATGAGGATGAAGTGCCAAACAAGACACACACGAGAAAATAGCCCAAACCTCATTATTTTTGAGTTACTGTCCAACTGGGACCCCTCAGTTACAAAAGTGAGTCTTTTTAACGCCTTTATCGTGATTACAGACTGTACATCCACAGATTGACACATACAAACAGCATGACAAGACAGAATCATTAGCCAACAATGGTAACAATAAAGTTACGGAAGCTATTCAGACATGATGGACGCGCGAACAAGTGAAAGTTTCCATTTAAGTAATCACTTAAATGAGATTCCCATATGCATTCGATATGCCATGACCCTGATAAAGTACATTACATTAAAGTTTGCACTGCTGTGAGTCTTGGGTGCATTTTCAACAGCTTCTATGGGCATTGCAATCCAATAAAAAAAGGCTTCGCTTTAAGTTTTCAGTCCTCTAGTCACACATGCATCTTTTACATTCATGTTCCCAAAGCCATCTCCACAAGCTCAGCCTGGAATGAACAAAGCAGGATAGGACAGATCTGTGTAGAAGCAGAAAGTACAGCCAGGCAGGGTAATTGACTGGACTGGTGCCACAGAGGTGATGGATCCATACCTCCCTAAAACATGTTCCCTCAATCACCATCTAACTACTACAGGTTGAATTTTTACCTTAAGAGTGCTGTGAGAGTTGATGCTGCGCCTGCGGCCCTCCTCCAGCTGCATCTCGGAGTAAATGTCTTCCTCATCCTCCTCCATTATGTCAGACAGGTCAGAGCCCCGGCTACTCTCTGTGTGGTATTCCTCGCTCTGGCTGTAGTAATGATGGTGGTGCTAACAAAAAACAAACAAAAAAAAAAGTTGGTAAAGACAAGCTTTGGATTTATTTTTGAAAGACACATATATGTTTCATATTTCCAAATGAAACTAACTTTAATATTTCAGACTGATTTTTCAAAAGTCAATAAAGTTATTAAGGTTTGGATTCCTGACAACTACCTGCCGGCCTAATTCTGAGCCTCGGAGGAATTCATCAACTGAGGCTCCTCTTCTTCTCGCATGGGGAGAGTCATAGCCATCCTCTTCCTCGTCTGAGTTGAGTGGATGCAAGGCATTACCTCGATCACTGAAGATATTCCTCTTCTCAACCTGTCAATAGTGATGTAACACATTCAGAATCTTAAACAGGAGACCTGATAGAGAAAACAGTATGGCTATAAACAGAGATATACAGATACCTCTAAATAAGTTTTATACTATATTTGAATGTACTTTTGAATTTAGCTTTTAAAATTTTCCAATTTCTTAATAAAAGTAGTGTAAACAGTCATTGTTTCTTAACTCAAGTTTATTTTATGATGAATTTGCTTCATAGGGTTGGCTCTAAAGAGTCAATCACGCACCCGATTACCCTCAGCAAAAGCTCTCTGAGCAGCTTCCCTGGCCATGGCCTTGGCAATGGTGTTGGGTATAGGGACTCCCTGAGGCTGTGGCAGAATCCTCTGAGGAGAGGGTGATCGCCGCGGTGGAAAGTGTGGAGGCTCCAAGTTGGGTCCGTGCAAGGGTGGCAGCGGTGAGGGGGAGCACTCCCATGGCTGGGCTAACCGCAAGCCCACCTCATGCTCTTTGGTTTCTGGCTCTCTGGCACTTATTAATGGTTTTGATTTGGGTATGGAGTGGTGCTGAAAATGAAGCTGAGCAGGAGGGTGACATACTGGCTGTGTATGTGGTTGTGAATGGGGTAGTGTGTGGGGCTGAGCTCGCGGAAGAGGCTGTACCTGGGGCTGAGGGTGATTTGGGGGGTATGTTGATGGATAGGGAGGATGGGTTTGAGAATGTACGGGATGTGGAGGGGGCATAGAAGGTGGAAGTGCAGTGGCTCTGTGTGAAAGGCATGGAAACCCCAATAGATTGTGTGGAATCATGGCCACAGGTGAATCCTGGGACTCTCCTTGGGTGGATAACGTCCTTACAATTACTTCTCTGGCCTCCAGACCTTGAATTCTGTTTAAATCCACGCTCGCATAGTCGGCCGTAGGGTACAAGACCTCTGCTATCTGTATTTAAAAGAAAACATTTTTACAAATGGGTGCATCACGTGTTGCAGTATAGAAAACCTTACATTTAGTCAAAGCATTTTCTAAACAAAGACAAGCATCTGTCTGCATACATTTTTAATGCCTAATTAAAGATACATATAAAAAAATAATGTTACACTGATTTATCAGAAAAAGCCAAAGGAATAATCCTTTGTGTCATTGAATACGTCTGAATACCAATTCAAATTTATTGGAGAAGTTGGAGAATGTCTGGACCTAACCTCTTGGGGCTTTTTATAAAACTTAACTTGTGATAAAAGACTTTGGTCTTTCAGAGATCTATCACAATAAGATTAGGAGAAGCAGCATTAAAGCCAGAGGAAAGAATACATTCTACAGGACACTTTTGAAAAAAGTTTGAAGTTCAAGCACATGTTGTTACCTTTTGTATAACAGTGGGATTCCCACAGTGGAAAATGTTGGTATTTCATTAGTCTGAATAAGAATGGGGAGTTAAATATGGTTGAATTGTCACGATCCGTGTTGTTTTGTTGTTCTTTGGTTCTGTGGTTCTGTATTTTCTTTCTCTTCATTGCTTCTAGTATTATTAGGGTCATCTTGTTTATCCAGCACCTCCTTTGTTTGTGTATTTATTATTATTATCATTTAGTGTTTATCATTGTTCTTTTGTTTATTGAACCCTCCGTTTTTCTCCTCTCTCTCTGTTTCCCTCAGCCTGAGTCCTTCATTATCACTTGCACCTGTTTCTTATTATGCATTCATCTCCTCCACCTCCTTCTCCTCAGTAGTTAAACCTGGTTCTTTCTTTCACTACTCGCTGGGATACTGCCTTCTCAAGCCTTCCCTGTGTCTCCCGTTCCTACCTCCGTTTCTCTGTGCCTCCAGTTACTATGAGTAAGTTCTTTCTCCCCTCTGCTTGCCGTGTTCCTGCAAGCTGATCTCTCTCCATCCGTATTCCCTCAGGTTTAGTGTTTCTGTCGTTGTTTTTTCAGTTTGTTTTGTCCTGTTTGCTATTTGTTTATTTTGTGTCGTTAATTTATTCAGTTTGTTTATGCACTCCTCCGTCCCCGTTTGTCATTGTTTTCTGCTCATGTTTCATGTCAGTATCAATTCCTTAAATAAAATATTATTTCTTCAAGACATTTTCTACCTATGCTTGAATCATTTACCAGTTTCCTTAAATTAATATATTTTATCTATAGAGTTATTTTCCAGTCTTTCCACCATTGATCTATTCTTTCACTCATCATCTTTTGAGGTTTTGGATTCCCCAGTTTTGCTTTGATGATAATATCAGCCCTAAATCCAAAGCGAACCTTTGTCTTTATAAATTATCCAATGCCAAAACATATACACAAGAATTTGGAAATTTGCATTTGTAATAGCATGATATTTGAGAATAAAACAAGAAATGAAGGACAATTGCAAAAATATCAGCATTTCTAGCTCTCACTCCGTAAATAATTGTGCATTATTGAAATTCACTCATTTTCCTAAATACATGGCCTTCCCTCTCGGAAAATCTTGTTTTATATAATCCTAGTTAACTGACAAGTGCAGAGAAATTGCAAACCAGTATTTGTATATGGCAATATTAATAACAGCAGGCTATTTAGTGGATTATGTTTTTTTTAGTTGTTTTTTTTAGTGCTCCCAAGGGAGTAGATATCAACATTTAATCATTCCTCCAGGAGATGGCAACAGAGTTCTATCCACAGCAGTAACCTGTGAGGAATCAAAAGCAATCTCAGCCTCAACAGCCAGCATTGGAGACTAACAGAAAACAGTACCTTTTGCCCCTTTGTGCAAACAGCATAGCCGATTACACTAGCCCCATTAGACGTTCCTGAAGGTGTCAGAGGAGGTGGCTTCCATCTGACCTGCAAGACTCCTGGAGTTTGTCCACACTGGACCTGCACTTCCTGGGGAGGGAGGGGAGGCCCTGAGGAGGACAACAAATACCGGTTAAAGGGAAGATAGAGATCCTTTTTGCATCAGGTTTTATAAATCTTAATGCAAACAAATTCAACTGTGAAGCATTTTGCTCTTATATCTAAGTATAAATAAAGCAACAATGTCTGAACATAAACACAAAAGTGTCTATGCTGGATCATGGATACAATGGATAGATTAAAAAAACAGATGTAAAAATGTGAAAAAGTAAGTAATCCAGATTATAGTCAGTGTCAAGATATTTCTACATTTCAATGTTTATATCTAATTTAATGTGTGCAAATGTAAAAAAAAAACCTATTACTTTATATTTTAAGCTAAGACAAAGTATAAAAAAATTACATACACCATTAAAACCCAAGAATGGCACACAGTGTTTAAAATACATCACTTAATAGGTGTTTGATTTGTTTATTTATGATTGATTAACCATAAAGGCTATAATTATTCAGTTTAGGCATAGTTGTTAAGTTCACAAAAAAATAAAAAAAAGTTAACCGAGATTCAACAACATTTCTTTTTAGTAATCTTGCTGCTGACATAGAAAAATCCACATAAAAAACAGCAACTTCTAAAAGATGTTATCTCTGGGTGCATACTAAATAACCTACCATCTGTGCAGTGCTGCTGTTCACCTGGAGTGGAAGTGAGCAGCGGCAGTCATGAAGTATCACCATGCATCAATGTGCAGCTGTGAGAGTTTCTGGATGCAACTGACAACCTACATCTACACATTCTAATCATGTTTCCACTCTTTCTGCCAGCAGACTTGAAAGAAAAAAAAAAAGGAAAAGCAACTGCTTGGAGATTCAATTTTCTCTTGTCATTTTCACACTGTCAGTATCATAAACAAAAAGGTCCTCTGCAAGCTAAAATGAGAGTTTAAATAATCACTTCACTACCTCCACTTTCATTATGTCTGGAAACCAACGGCACGCGGTTGCTTCCCTTTCAGACAATGAACTGCCGTGACTAAAATCGACAAAAACGTTGTATCGCTAAGCACTAATAAAGAGCCGTTTGAAAAAACACGTGCTGAGCGTAAAAGCTTAATATAGGGGTTCAGGAGATTGTCTTTCATATTGACAAGAGCTCTCTGCCACCTGTCTCCACTGCTCTTTCAGGTGCCTTTAATTAACACGACCGATAGATGGATCATTTAATGAACTCTCGGCATCTGTCTTTTTTTAGCTGCCATCACAAATGTCAGTTCTAACATCAAGCCCCAACTTATAAATGTCCTATAGTCTTACATTTACAATAAGGTTAAGCTCCTATTTTTACTGCCATTAACGGAGTCTTGAGAAGTGACTCATTTAAATGGTGCCATGAACACAAATCTGGCCTCTAGACCTTTAAGCAAAGCCCCATGGGATAGAAAACATGGGAAAGTCTTATTTTTAATGCCATGCAGGTACAACCTCTGTTAACGTTCTGATTAAACTTTTGTTCATTTGCTCATATCTCAGCCCTATACAGATTCAGAATAATTGCTGACACCCCTAGCAAAGATGTGTAAAAAGCCTCAAAATAAATTCATCCTTTACTGCTATAAAATCACCAAAGATTAAGTCTAGCTCTCACTTGAATGGAATGGTAATCAAATTCTGGTGTTAAGAAGTAACAAGTAACAAGATGGCTGGTCATATATTGTTGACTTCCATTAGAATTAATTCAAACAAATATGAATCAAACCATGATTATGTGTTTACTTAATGTTTTCTTAAAGTTGTAATTCATTCTGCTACGCTGAGGTATAGGCACAATGTCACACAACATTTTTATTTTGGCAACACACACACCACAGGTAACAAAATAATTCTTGGTTAGATGGAACTAAGACTGAGCTTTCCAGTCTTAGTTTGCATTTACCCTTGAAACAAAGACCAATATGTGGAAAAACACCCCAGGCTCACTGTTAGGCACTGTGGAAAATCTTTCAAAATGGATCATCAGCGGGTCTTTCAGAAAGATTTTGATCTAAATGCTTTTTTTTCTCCCTATAACCAACACAGAAATAGTTAACCGGAAACAAACTCAGCCTTTATCTGTGGTCATCACAAGAGAAGAAAAGACTGCATAAAAGACAACGCAAAACCAGAACCCCGTTCTGAATCCTTCAAGATGTCAAAAACTGTAAGAGAAGATTTACTGTGACCCTATTCTCGAAAAAACAAAGGCAACTAACCATAATGCCACATGTACATTTTGTTAAAAATTGTAATTTTAAAAGTTCTTTTTTAGGTTTTTTACACATATTCAAGATTTTCTGAAATTGGGAAGTTGCACTAAGAACAGGTTAGGAAATGTCCCATTGAAATTAAGTACATTTATTTACTACGTAATACATATTACTATATTATAAGTATTTATGTAGTATGTAAGCAAGAGACAATTTTAATGTTAGCTTTAAAAAGGGGAGATAAAAAGGTTTTTTATATAAGTTCTATATTTGAACAGCAACTAATTAAACCATGTTTAAAGCAGAGTGGCATAAAAGTTTCATGAACTACATTCACAGCTTAACAGATAAAACTAACCAAACGGCGGAAACTCAAAGCAGAAGTGACAAACTAACAAGCCAACCACCAACACCACTTTTGCAATTCTGCAAGTATCCATGTCAGTATCGGAGCAGGCTAAGCTGCGGCAATAAAAGCATTGCGTACAGGACATTCAGAAAAATCAGCTTTGCAATAGCAGCTTATTATGTTGTTTTATGTGTCAGAGACTGACCTGCAGGCTGAGTGCAGAACTCCACAGAGATTTCCCTTTTCTCCCGCTGATCACCTGGAAGTTGCCAAGGCACCTGATGTGGCTGTGCGACAACCTTCACCTTGTAAACTGTCATGGTCTTCAAGTTGAGAAACTTGTACCTGTAGCCCCCAGCCTTGACCATGTCATACTCTGCACCATTGAGGAAGATAGTGTGACTGTAGTTGCTGTTACTGGGCATCCAAGACAGCTCAGCAGAGCTCTGGGTAATGCTGTCCACCCGCAGGTAGTAAGGTGCCACCACTACATCCTTCCCCACAAGAAGAGTGCAGCGGAGTTCATCAGATGGTCCTCGGTCTGTGATGCTCTGCACTGAAATGCGGTACGTGTTGGTGGCAAGATTGAGCTTTTCAATAAGGGACTTTGTTCTTCCCCTGTAGGGGACACTCATCCGGACCTCTTTATCAACCAGTACATTATAGCCACTGATTGAACCCCATCCAGGAGGGACCACTGGAGGATCCCAGCCAATAATCACACTCTTGGCTAGCTGTTTGATCAGGTTGATGCGGCGGGGATAAGGCACAATGTCTTCACCGACCTCATCAATATTAACATCCAAGGTTCCGGTGCCGTTGCTGGAGGAGCCCAGGAGGTCCATGCCCAGGCTGTTGGTGCATAGGCAGTCTAGTTTACTGTCAGAGAGCAGGCTGCTTATGCTTGTTCCTGTGCCGCTCAAACTTCGCTGAGGTCCCAGGCTACTGTGATTGAGGTAGCCGGGTTCTTTAACTGTCGGGTCCCTGTGTGGGACAGAGGGCTTAGCATCTTCTTGCAAAAATTCCACGAAATTTGATGGGACGAGTCCCCGCTGTCCATCTAGCAGCTCTCCTGAAAAAAAAAAATAAAAAAAAATAATAAAATCAGCGGTTGTGTGACAAAGTAAACACATTAAACTGTTGAAATGAGGATTTAACCTTCGTAAAAGCCATCCTCATCCATTGTTCCATAAATGTAAAGGTACTTCCCTGCCACCAGCGGGAGCTCTGCTTCTGGGTGCTCATTAGGTCCATCATAAGGATTGTAACTATTGAGTAATTAACAAACAATAGACAAAGACATATTAGACAAATAAGTATCCTGATATTCATTGTTACTGACATCACATATCAATGTTCATTATTATGTGACCAGAATACTTAATTGATCCCTAGAGGGAAATTGCAGCATTACAGTAGTCCCCATTTATTTTCACTATTACCAATAAACCTGTTTTCTATAAATATTCTCAGGTCATCCATTATTTGCATTAACAAATCAACATATTTTAGACAAAAGCAGTCTACCATAACCGCATTTCAGGTATTATAAAAGCCTCATTAAAAGTCGTCTTCTATATACTTACCTATATCTAGCAACACACAGACGGACTTTCCCTGTGAATCGTGGTTTGGGCCGGGTAGTTGAGCTCAAGTCTTTGTTCATCTGAAAAAAAAAGAGTAGCACATCAATAATCATGTTTGCTGTGCAATTGTGATGTGATGTTATGGGTTATAATATTACAGAAGTCCTTAGATTTTGCATAAAGAAGACAAAAGTTTTAAAGGAGTAGAGACTATAACAATAGATCGATGCTGTGTGAATATTTCAACTGTTTTCTTTGTCAATAAAACATAAAAAACAGAATAATGACTAGAAAATGGTAAGAGAGATACAACAAGAAATCGACTGCTGACCCGATTTGACTGGCTTTATGCTGGACTGGCTAAGAAATAGCTTACTGATCAGCCCTTTCCGATCAAAAAATTAACAACACCTAGGCTCTAACACAGCGATGGCCAAATCTATTCCATAAAAGATACTTCCGTGTGGCTTTTAGATGCATCTCTGCTCCATCACAACCAAATCAAATGAAGGCTCATTGTTAGGCTTCTGCAGAGTTAAATGCCTGCTGTTGAGGGAATTTAGCTATTTAATTTAGATATGTAGGAGCAGAGATGCATTTAAAAGTTGCAGAATGGTAGCTCTTCAGAATTAGACTTGGTCAACCCTGTTTTAACAGGAAAAGAAAGTCAATTCTAAGCTAAAATCCAGAATACTGAGCATATTATAGCAGCACTGCCATGTTGTATGTGTGTGTTGTAAGTTCCCTTGTCCAAAACACATGGTAATTGTTCCTTACAAAAAGATGCTAAAGCCATCTGTACACTTAATAATTAACCATACCTCAAAGGTTTCATTAAATCATACATATTTTTTTTATTTTACATTTCAAGTTCGGCAAAACTGTCATTTATATTTAGCAGTTCTTTAAAAAGCAATATCCTGCTTCATGATGGTTTTCTATAGTTTGAGGTGCAGTAAAAAAAAGGAAATCCAGCTGTAATCTGTAACTGTATGTATTCTGGTCACACTTACACTAATAAATCTGTCCCATAACCCATAAGATTCCTTCGCAGTTGTTACAGTTAACCACATTTGTGGATTTCCACTGATGCAGAAAGTCTATAACCTGGTCCCTTTGTGAGAAAACCATTATTTAATTTTGCTGTAAACATTTGTGAATACTCCTACTTTCAATTTATTTAACTACATCACCAGAATTTTGAGTTTAACTGATCAAGTTTAATAGTTCAACTGGTTTCATCACTGTTCTCAAGCTACATGTGTCCTAACTGTTTTTGTACCGGATTAGCAGACAGGATGTGGGACAGAGAAACAAACAACCAGAGAGTATCAGAGAAGACTCAGATAGATACCTCAGAGAGGAAGGCTCGTTCTGCGCTGCTGGCTCGACTGCGACTTAGGAATGTTGGCTTAACGGAGAGGAGGTCAGGCTTGTCACCACTGATCTGGAGCGGTCTAATAAATTCAGATATCAAGGATCTGCTTGTTGGACCCTCATTTCCTGTGGAAAGAAAAAAGAACAATTCATGTCAGAACCTCGTAGCATTAAGCAAATAACAGATTCCAACAACCAAATAAATATACTATCAGGCAACATAGATACATTAGCAACATCTCGGATATTGTTTATTCTAGCATCAAATAAATCCACAGATTTCTGTAGAATGACATACTGGCGGCATGGGTAACTGTCAATGTTCGTCAAGGACAAAAGGTTTAATGGTAAATTTAAGTAACTGAAGATTAATTTCTAAAAGCAGTGATTTCTGTCAATTAACCATGAGAGAAGGTATTTATTTATTTATTTAAGGACCAGAATTATAAGAGAACATATAATCAGCAATGTCCCTTTAGACATTTGACATGACTGTCTTTTTTTTTTTTGGTTTGTTTTAGTTTTACAAAACCAAATGCAGCTATTTCATATATTAAACAGCTACATTTGCACATTCATCACTAAAATAAAAGATAGAACATGAATTAAAGATGTTCCCCGTACCTTTCTCTATAGGCGTAGCCAATCCGTTGAGTAGCTGCGACAAGGATTTGTTGGGGGACCCTGGAGATTCACTCACAGTTAAGGGTTCCGTGCTAAGGATGTCAAATGTCCCCGCCTGGAGCCGGAACTTCTCCAGCTCCTTTGAGAGGAGGTTGAACTGCTCACTCTGAGACCGACATTTTTCCTCCAGCTCTCGGACCTTGGCCTGATGATAACGGTGGAGGAACGTCAAAAAGCAGTAACAGACAAACGACGAGGCAGGCAAACAAAGACACATGAAGAGGCAAGGTCACAGGGAGGGATAGCAAAAGAGAAAGGTCAGAGAGGCACAAAAATACAAAGTCTGAACATTGTTCATGCTGAAGACATGCCTAACAAATGTTCCAAGTGTGTGCATGCAAATGAGACAGTGTCAACCGACATGTGAAAGATAATATTCAGCAATTCAGAATAAAAACTTTATTTACCAAAAAAAAAAAAACTAACAAAACGTAACTCCTAAGGTAGTATGATAGTATGATGAAATCTAATAAAATTTCTTATTGGACAGATCGCCATATGGAGATCAAAACAAACTATTTAAAACCTGAGAATGAAGGTGTCTTATTTAATTTCCACTAAATTCATTATTTATATATGTCAATTCCATATCTCTTTGCAAGATGTGTAATGTATAGCATTACTAAATGTTGTTGGTTGTGTTTTTTTTACAACTCAAGGATATAATAAGAAAAAATTCAAATGGTTTTCATTTAATAAGCAGGAAAGGCTGTGGCATAATTTTACAAATTACACATAACTGTCTAGGAAGGTATATAATTTAAAATCCAATTGCTGAAACAAGTTTTCACAGGTTTAATGATGAGATCAAAAGCAATCATTTCTCAGCAATCTGACCCAAAAACGTCCACAAAGCAGTACGGGTTCTTTTCACATGCAGGTCATTGCTAAAAGCTGTATGCAACGTGAAGACAAACAACTGGAATAATGCATTTCCAAAAGATTAAAATGCTGTGAGAGCATTTCAAGTTGCTCGGAGAATGAATCTTCCCACGCATGATGAAGAATATATAACATGCAAGACGGTTAGGTAAAGAAATAGCATATTACATCATTATTTTACTCTCTTTAAAGGTTTAAGAAACACTGCTAATGTACATGTTGAAGAATCAAAACAAATAGTTTGAGTATGCAAAATAAACAGAAAGCTTCTTTTAATGATTTTCCAAAACAACAAGGCCCCATTGTCTGCCACAGATGAAGGTCTTGAGTCAGCCATTAGTTCTTTACATTTTGCTTCCAGGGATCTTTGTATTTTGCTTCAAGGGAACCAGACTTTCTTCTTTGTAAAGTAATGTAGGACAATAGAAGAAGTCATATTCCTTTCAGTGGAAGTGATTAATTTCAGTAAATAAATGAGTTGGGTTTCTTCCCATAGAGCAGGGGTATAGCAGGTTCCACACATAAAGACGCTATATTTTTTGATGTAGTGGTCCTGCATTCCATTCCTATCCCTAAGATGCTTTTTTCCTGCTTTAGAGGCTTATACTTGTAAAGAGCTGGTTATCAAAAGAAAAAAACTTCTAAGGATCGTCACTAAATATAATATCCTATTCAACAGGACAACATTAAAAGATAAGTCAGGCTCCAGGTAATTTGAAGAAACAAAGGATTGCACAAGATATTTGTACAGTGTTGTATATTTTTCACATTCACATTTAAACCATTTATGAATTACTAATTTGTTTTTATAACTTGGAGCTTGCAAACAATAACCCTCTAAACCCCATCTAAAACTCACTACAACAAAGTTTCAAAAGTTTGTCCAAGGTAAACTTATAAAAAAATTAAATAAATATTGATACCCACCGCTATCTTAGCGTTCATAATGAACAACTGTTTTTGTGGTGTGACGACACATCCTTCCTATTACATGAACTGTATATCAAACTGAATACCGCTGAATTATCATACTACAGGTGTAAGAAAACATTTAGGTAAATGAACAAAAGCAATGCTGAAATACCTGCATGCTGTCCAAGTGGTTCTGTTTATGCATAAACATAGACCCATATAATAAAAAGAGATGCAGGGAGAGATATTGAATATGTGATCACTCAAACATTTCTTGAAAATATACTAATATAAATACATTTCAATTTGGTTTATAATACAAATATAGTCAGAATAAAAGAGCGGGAGATTTTTTTAATTTTGTTTTTAAATTATATATATATATATACATATATATATATTAAGATTATAAATGGTTTATTCAGGCAATTAGCATTACAAAAAGGAACGCAAGAATGCTGTCATTCATACTACAAAATTACTACAAAAAGTAATACACGACTTTCAAGGTTTCTAAAAGTGAGATTGTAGCGATCAGAAAAATACACACAGCCTACTCTCTCACAAAAAACACAAGCGACCCCTCACCCCCGTGTCCAGACGCTCACCTCTAACAGATGGACAGCACCTTCATGTTCCTTTTTAGCCTCAACCTGAGCCTGGGAAACACAGGGGGCAGTTCACTCAAGTAACTCTCTTTGATGCCGTTTAATGTCAGTTAAACCAGAGAAAGGCTTTCACAAACACAATAGAGATATTCTTTAAAGGGGAGAGAGCTCAATCGGAAAACAACTTAAGGAGCTTCTTTTGCTGCATGGAGAAAACCCACCAAATTCCTGTTTTTTTTCCATAAGATAAATTTTAGGATTTCTGTTTCAGATGCACCTTAAAGATTAGGATTTTTTATTTCTTTTACAATTGAGATTTCTTATCTCTGTGTTTGATTTCTAATCCAAAACAGTAAAAAATTAGTGCATTGCACAATTTTAATGTTGAGGGAAATTATATCGTGCAAGGCGTTCAATGTGCTTCACAAATTTGAATATCAAAATGTTGTGCGTTTAGCAACTATACTCTCTGTGGAAACAAACATGGATTTAGTTCAATAAAAAAAAAAATATTTCATAAGTAATTAACAACACGTCTGTAGTCCCTGCAAGAGGAATGAGCTTTACACAATATAAAACACTGCGACTGTGAAGAAACACATTCTAATACAACACATGTATTTTGTGGGAGCTACAAACATCTGTTCCACATGACTATAAGAGCATGTGTGGACTTTATGGTATGATAAATTTCCTTTGCAGTCCATCAGTTTAGAAGAATGCAGAGAGCAGCCAGTGTTTGAAGTAAGATAAGGCAAATAATGAGCTTCTGTTAATGAGAGAAAAAAAAAAGAGCTGAGAGCTACAGCCTGTAAAAAGCTGACTGTGAAGTTAGGGTGCTACAGCCACAACAACACTGTGGTACAAACTGTTTTTCTAGAGATGGTACTGGTGACAATTCCTATCACGTTAGCGCCATCAGCAATCTCAGAGACTGCTGGGTTCGCTTTGACATTACAGTCAGCTCCACTGCACAGAAGAGGAAGCTCTGCTATCAAATAGCCAAGAAAGGCTTTTTGTTTTATTATTTTCTGTCAAATCTACTTTATGTAATAAACGACCAATGAACTTGCTTTTAACAAAACAGGAGTGTTCATAAAATTCAGAGTTTGGATATGCACAGCAAAAGCGGACTTTGCATTTGACAGTCAATCCTCAATCCAAATTGTATTAAATTTATCTATTACATCAAAACTTGTCACAAAAATACTCCATTTTGACAATTTGAAAGGAGGTGTTCTGCAAATTTATTGAAAACAGGTGACCATAAAATTACATTTACATGTGTAATTATAGCTTATTCAGTGATGATAAAAAATGTATCTGTTTCAGTTGAAGACATTTCTACAGCTTAAATGGAGTCCACTTGGGGTAAATTAAGTTGATTGCACTTGCTTTGGAAAGGAAAAAAACTGACTTTGTCAGTTGACATTGTCAGGGAGCAAACACCAAGTATGAAATCAGAGGGATTCTCTGTAGAGCTTCAAGACAGTATGAAAGCCACTTTTTACAAAAGGGACATGGCCAGTCCTAATATTGCCTAAAGGTACCTGAAGGACACTAAAGACATGACAAACTAAACTGTCTGGTCTGACAAAGATTGGACTCTTCGGTTTTAACATCAGCGGTCATGGTAATATATGCATCAGCCTTGGTTATATGGCAAGCCAGTATAACATAAATTAGGATTTGCCGTCCTTACATTCCAGATATCTCAAATTGTTTTATGACAACACGTTTAGGCGATTTAAGATATCTCTAATTATATTTTGACTAGACAAAGTACCCATTTGAGATATCTCTAATTCTGACTAGTCCAAATTACGTCAGATCTACCATTGAGTTGTATTGAGACTTCATTTTAAGATATCTACAATTCATTTCTGACTATCTGAAATACACATTTGAGATATCTACAGTTAAATTCTGACTAGTCAAAAAGTAAATTCAAGATATCTCGATTTTAGTTTTGACTAGTCATAATTCTAATTAAAGATATCTCTAATAAGTCCATAATTCAAGATATCTTAAATGTATTTTTGGATAGGAGAAATGTAGTTTTGACTAGTGGAAATTAAATTATAGATATCTTAAAAGCAAATAATGACTAGACAAAACTAAATTAGAGATATCTTGAATTATAATTTTGACTAGTCAAAATTGATTTTAAGATATCTCTAAAAGAATTAGAGATATCTTCAATTATTGAACTTTTCTATTTAAGATATCTTAATGTGCGGGGCGCTTGTGGCGTAGGGGATAGCGTGACCCACACTTGGAGGCCCTGAGTCCTCCACGCGGCTGTCGCAGGTTCGGCTCCCAGAGCTGACGACACTTGCCGCATGTCTTCCCCCCTCTCCTTCCCCCTTTCCTGTCAACCTACTTATAAATAAGGGACACTAGAGCCCACAAAAAAAATACAACACAAATCATTTTAAAGTAACATTACTGATATCTTGAATTAGCATTCTGTCTAGTCAAAACGTCACAGATTTACGTAGCATTTTGGCGGACAGGGTGTGTGTCTGCAGAAAGTAAATCAGAAATTCTTTGCAAATTTCTTGAGCATTCTTCAAGTACACAATTTTCCCGCTCTCCGCATATCCCATACTGAAGAGCTCTTTCTATATTGTGGCTTTTTCTAACAATTTTGTCCACAACTGCCAGCGCCATTAAATGTTCAGGCAATTGTTTGGATAGCTCAGTAAAGCCAAAGAGGGGCTTACACGCAATCTCTTACTTCAGATATCTAAAATTGTAATTCTGACAAGTCATAATTACATTTGCGATATCTTAAATTATAATGACGGATATGTGACGCTTCCAATGACGAATCCAGTGAGGTTATTTGAGATATCTTGAAATGTAAAAATTAGTAAAAATGTAGTTTTGTCTAGTCAAAATGCATTTTTAGATATCTGGAATGTTATTACAGATAGTCAGAAGAAACCAAATTTATGTTAAAAAGGCTTGCCATACTGGTAGCGATGTTAATAATGTTTTCAGATATCTGCAAGTAAAACTGGGCCAATGAACAAACATCTACTATCCAATGTGATTGAGCTTGAGAAGTACTGCAAAGAAGAATGGACAAAACTGCCTAAAGATAGGTATGCTAAGCTTGTGGCATCTTATTTAAAATGACTTGAGGTTGTAATATCAGCCAAAGGTGGATGAAGATAATATCAAGCATATGCTGTGAAAACATGTAATTTATTAGTTTTCTCATTTTTAGTACATTTGCAATAATCTTAAAAGTCCTTTACAACATTGTCATAATGGAGTTGGAGTGTTGTGTGTAGAATTTTGAGGAAAGAAATTAATGCAATAAAATTTGCAAAAAGTTTGTAGCATAATAGAAAATTGTATTTTAGAGAAGCTTTGTCTTTGTTGCACAGTCTATATTTTACTATTTCCCTAAATTGCGCTTTGAGCTGCAACACATACTAAAACCAGAGCAAACCAAAACCCTCTGGAGCCGTGCGTGTTATACAATCAGACTTTTCTTACCTTCTGAAGAAGGTCAATCTCCTGCTGTTTTGCATTGAGTACAGCCAGGGCCTGCTCATGCTCCAACTCTAACTGCTGCCTTCGCTCTGCAGCCTCACGCATATGCTGTCCACAAAAGATGTAGGGATGGCGAGTCAGGGGAAGAAGACGGTGAGAGGGTTGTTATTAGTAGAACTGAAATCCAGAGACATTTGTCTAGTAAAAAAAGCATCTGAAATCTTCAACTTCCTAATTATAGAGAGTGAAATGGTTACTATGTAAATAACAAAGACTTTGGGATCAGAGCTCAGGAAATAATGCCTAAATTTTTTAAAATAAGAAATAACTCTCCTCCAAAAAGTAAAGCATGTGAGAGGGTCATTGTGTCAAATGATCAAGAGAATAAATCTGAATGAATTTAGGTTAGACATGAAGACTAGAGATGCTTTCCAATTGATGATGTCACACAACAAATATTTTCTTGTAAAACTATTCACACCCGGTGATGTTTTTCACATTTTTCACATTACAACCACTCGCTTAATTTTACAAAAAGAAAGGATTGCATAACTTAAGGGTAGGGGAAATTATTCAAGCTTTTTACTTCATTTCAGAAAAGTGTATCATAAACATAGGTTCAGCTTGTTTTATTCCCGTGCCCCTTAGTAAAAATCAGATTAATGAAGTGCCTTTAGATTTCAACTGATTAGTACATAATGGCAAGAAATAGAGTTAACCTGTGTTTAATTTAAGATTAAAATATATTACAACTGCTATGTTAAGGCTTGCTGGTGACATTAGAGAACAAACAGCATTATGAGGACCAAGGAAAAAACAGTAAACATGATCAGATGAGAGAATCGGCTTATAGAAATGTAAAAGTCAGGCCATCTAATGTAAAAGTCAGGCCTTAAGAATGAAAAGATGTAAAGCTGTTTTTACAATAAGAATTTCAATTTAGTAGTGCTAGTGGAAGGGTTACAGGGGGGGATAGTTTGCTTTTTATGGATACGGATGCTTATAGTAGTTGATGGGAAGATAGATGGAGGTAAAAACTATCCAATCCTGGATGTGAATTCAAAACTGCAAAGTTTTATTACAATTGGGACAATGTGTGTTCATCTTCCTATCTGACCAAAGGATCTTGTTCCCAATAGTTGCTGTCTTCCTTTTATGGTTGTGGCAAACTGCTAACATTTGTCATTTGGGTGCTTCTGATTATTTACTTAAAGCTTAACCTCAGTCAGTTAAGGAGTTATGTCATACCTTGGTAGGTTTTCACTGATGACATATGGTTTTCAGTGTTGTATGATGGATTAGCCGTATCTTGTTTTTTGGTTTTCATAATTGCGCTACTTAAACAATTTAGGTCATTTCTGAAGGCCTTTGGTTGAATTGTATTTTTTGGTATCAGACTAAAGGCAACTAAATACAAATGCACACCCAGCTTTAAATTCACCTTTACCTTCCACTTAACAGTTATGTCTATCGCCTAACATAAAAAACCCCATTGAGGTCCGTGGTTGTAACGTGACAAAACGTAAAAAGATTCACTAGGTATAAATAATCCTCCAAGGCAATAGGAATACTTGAACCTTCAGGTTTGCTGCCCCCTTTATATATCACAGTACCTCTTTAAAGTCTGGTTAACAGAAGTTTTAAAAATTTGTCCTGAGATATATTTTCTTTATATTATCATTATGCAGCGGTTTATGTGTCATTAAAAGGGTTAACAAACTCTTTAACGTGCTCATTTGCTTTTGATCATCCATATCAACCAAAAAAAGCCATACAAAAAAGGGACTAAATGATAGGCCCTTTGTGACACAGGATGGCTGTAACATCCAGTCGCAACACTAGTTCCAAAATGTGTAAATCATTGACTCGCGAAGGTGAATGAAGCAAATGACATTTTCATGCCAGTGAAAATAAATTTCTAAAATATGCAATGTCATCAAACTTGTAGGTGACATTATTATAGTAAATCGTGACCCAGCGTGTCTCCATCTTCTTTGTCTCACCTCTCATAAAGCCAAACTCTTCATCCTGCCTCATGCATTAGTTACATTCCAATGTGCTGTTGTTATAGCCACGTGATTGTTTTTATTTCTGATATACATCACATTGATAAAGGGAGAAAAAAGCAACACCATGGACATACAACATTCAGCAGGGGAATAACTCAGACTGCTCCCAAACAAGTGGCCATAGCAGTGATACCATGTAAATCTAGCAGAGGAAAAAGGGGTTGGGAGGAAGGAAGTGACAGATCCAGTGAAGTTGGACAACATAAGAGTGATATAGATAAGAAAAGAGGGCAGACTGGTCCCAGCTTGTACCCTTTCACAGTTCCATGTCAGACCTCTCAAAACGATGCTGGAAGGCAATAGACACGTCAGGGATATTATAAATGATAGAGGAGCAGCAACCATGGGGAGGCAGGTTGGCACAAGAGGGACAAATTGTGCTGGACAAAAGTTATGCTCTGTACAAACACCTAATATGAATCCCAGAATGAAGAGACTTCCAGATCTAGTAGTGGACACAGAATGGAAAATTAATGGCAACACGTCAGTCATGTTTTCCTACCTTGAGCACCTGCTCTAGGTTCTCCAGTTTGCCTTGGAGCTGGTTCCTTTCCCACAGGGCTAAATCTCTCTCCTGCGTCACAACACCAAGTCTCTCTGTGAGCTGTGCATACTCAGACTTCACCTGTTAAGATGTGACAAATAAAGGAATAAAAGCAAGGAGAAAGTTAATAGACCAAAAGCAAAGTTTGTAAATATACATATATGCAAGAATTACCGATTGTCTGATAAGAAACATCTAGCAGCAGATGTCTTTTTTGCATAACAGGAAAAATATTTATGATACAACCAAACTTGCATATAACTAAAACCGCTGAGAAGAATGTCCTGTGGCCTTATGCTGTTGTGGTCTTTCTTTCTCCTACTGCAGGTATAAACCAGGGTGTGTCCCAGAAAATAGCTGCAGTGCTGGAACTTTTTTCCTGCAAGTGTGTTTCTACACACCTGTGATAAATCAGGCCCTTTCCACCATGGATAAAAGGAGCTGGTTGTCAGTCACTCTTAACCTAAGTGATAGTACCCTTAGTAATCCATGTTTCCGCTTAGTCAAATGTTAAAATATTTTCCCTGTGCTCACCAGTGTATGGTTCTTCACTGGATCACACTTCCAGGTCAGGACACTGCTTGTCAGGCAACAGATTTTGTACAAACTATTTACAATTCATGTCCATCTTCTCTCTTTGCACTCCAGACTCTCAAACCCTCAACCCCAGATCCAGAACTCATGCAGGTCCTTTAGACGTGTCTTACATCTGAAAAATGACAGTGAAGGATGCACTCTCAGCAATGTTTATACTGCGGTAACTCAGACGATTTCCTCGTAGTTTGCCCAATTCATTTTAAGGAGAAGGTCACTGAGACAGTCTGTCAGCAAACCACATCGAAGACTGGCTGAGTAACCACCTACATAGATACTAAGACGCTTTGGTCAGATAGGAAGATGAACACACATTGTCCCAATTGTCATAAGACTTTAAAGTTCTGAATTCCCATCCAGGATTGGATAGTTTTTACCTCCATCTATCTTGTGATGTGAGTATGTAGGTGGTTACTCAGCCACATCGAAGACTGGCTGAGTAACCACCTACATACTCACATCCCTGTTTCTTGCTTCTCAGCACTTCAATAGTCCGGATATGAATTATGCTACATCCCTGAAAAAGGTTTAGACGTTTGACTTTGCCCTAAACCTATCCCATGGGCCCCTTGCCAAGGAACTCTTCCATAAACTTGGCCAGAGGGGAGTTAGAAAGGTGCTGTTTGGGATCTGTCATAACAACCTGTTCTATTTCAGGTCTGCCAAATATGTTAACCCACACCAGTCCCGTTAGTCTCTATTCTTCACCCATTTAAGCTTGTCTATTCCACTAGGACCTGACCATTACGCCCAACAGCCTGTCCCAACAAGTTCTTCTCTTGTGATGAAGACCCAAGGAAATTGCCACAATCCCTCCACCTAGTTTCATCATGAAATCTGTGACCTGGAAAATTGAAAACATTGTAAATCAAGTAAAACAAAGAGAAACAGGATCCCATAATAAACAAAAAAAAACACGTCATCATTGCCTCATTCATTGGTTTCACACATCCACTAGTTGCACAATATTCCTAAATAGCCCTAAGTTGTAGTGGCCATCTTTGCTTTGTAAATATATCCTAGCCTGTTACATCTGTGCCCATAACAAGAGTGCCAATCAGCTTTCAGGTGGTCTACTTCAATCTCTCACCATACTTAAACATGTCCTGTCCCATGTCGCTATAGACATTGTCACCTGACTTCTCTTCACAAGGTATGGCCACAATTTTAACCATTATTTAGAATTATTCCAAGATCTTTCATCTCATCAGACTGCAAAGCTGCTGGCTTAACATGTTTTCTGTTTGCATGGTATCCAACAGAAGGTTGTGTCTGACCGCGATACGAAGTTAATCTACCAGGTGTAAAAACACTTTTGCTCAGCTCTAGGTCCTTAGATCTGGCCCTATGTCAGGTTACCACCCCTAGTCCAATGGTCGGACAAAATGCCTTAATCAAGAATTCAAAGCCAGGCTCTATTGTCTGACCTATGTACACCAATCTGACTGGAACCTCTGTAGATGATTTACACAATTCATACTCATCCGCCACCTGTCTTTCTCCAATTGAAGAATCTATTGGTTACCAATCCCCTGTTTTTACATCCAAAGTGGAAGAATGTGGGTTATAAACATAAGGAAAAACAAAACAACTAATTGTATATTTAGTGTTGAGCTGCAAATGTGTTTTGTTAAGTTTAGCTTTATCAATCTTTGAATAGCAAATGCCCCGTGGTATATAAACGATTCCTTAAGTTTGCAACCTTATTCATTTTGTTTCTTGAAGGTTACGTAGTGTTTAAATAAATAAAAAAATCAGGCAAGGAATTTAATACATTTTTTAAATTCCTTTATCCTTATTTTTTCTGAATAAAATGCAGCTGTAGTTGTGGTTACACCTGTGATTCAAGTGCCTTATGTTGAAGCCAAGATTATTGAAACAGTCTGAAATTACTGAGAAAAACTCAATTAGTCTTAGGCATGACATTTCCAGAAACATTTTCACAACAACCACTTGAGGAAAAAGAGGTTTGAAAGGAGCCGGTTGCTAGTCACTCTTTTACTGATTGTTAACTTATGTGTTAATATTAAGCCCTCCTGAGATTCCTTATAAGTGCTTTCTCGCACCTCTGTGTTTCCCCTCCTTCAATAATTCTTCTTGTGCTTACCAAGCTCTTTACAGATTCTTCCTCACCAGAGCAAAACTCAGCCATAGTTGTCTGGATCATGCTCCCACTTATTTTATGACCTGTCCACAACAGCAGTTCTGAAGCAGCTCCAACACTCTGCAGCCCACAGCCGATACTAATCCTCAGCTGCTCAGCCAACCGTGCAATATATTCAACCCATTATCCCTTACAGATATTCCGGTTGAACGGGCTACCACAGATTATCTTCTTCATGCACTTTTATTTTTTTTGTAAATATACCTGCTTTACTGATTTATATTCTCATGAAAGTTTCATACTTTAAACCTCAACAAAACCATGGCAGTTACACAAGTATGGAGTAAGATAGCTGCCAAAAAGGTGTATGCACAACTCTTACATTAGTATTCGTATTTATATGTCAATAATGTTCTTGTAACCAAAACTCTGCTGAAATATTTGTGAGTCTGAGAGTATGAATCTAAAAGCTGGGAGTGCAAAGTCTTAGGAATACAACTCTAATTTTAAAACTATTAACTCTTCTTTTCTCTGTGGACACGAATTCAACTTTGTGGGTAAGAGTAAAAAATTGTTACGATGACATCACGCTCTAAATTTAAAGATGGTGGAAGACAGTGGACCGGCTGGAGCAAAAGCCTCAGGTGAGATCAATATATATCTCTAGATTAACAAGTGGTTGCTCCACCCGGAGCGGGCTTTGTTGTTAAAGACTGGCATCGAAAGTAACAAAAGGATAACTGCATAGTTCTTTCTCTCAATTTCTTTTTTGACAAGCTTTTCGTTATGTAACTAACTGACTGCCTGATTAAACTATCTCATCTTCATGTCTGTATTGTTAGGGAACTTTATCAAACATGGCTAAACACCATGATACTGACAAAATCTGTCTTCTGGTAGTTGAACAGTAGCAAACCTCTCTGTGTATCTTTCCATATATTTCTAGCAATTTCTACATATTTCTCATGCAAAAGTGAACACATTTCCACTTAGTCTATTCCTTTTTCTAACCTAAAAAAAAACTGAATCCAACTATACCACTAAACCTGACAGGCGGAGCTCAGTAGAACTGCAAAACAAGTGAGCAGGAGCATTGTTTTCCCCCCTTGTTTTTTATTTATTTAAAGGGCTATGTAGAATATACAAGTACACACACAATGTAGTAACAGTCACAGCTTTGTTGTCATGCAACACAAAAGTATTCTAAGAGTGCATAAATGATAAATCAAAAATCGGGTTAGTTAGTGCCTTGAAAATAGTTATACTGCAAAACAAATGCAACCATTTTTTGCTTATGTAATTATTTACATCTATGTAATTGAACTTATTTCTTTCATAGCTATAGATAAAACTTTGTTTTTTGTAGTTAACAGATGGGGAACCACCCGAGTATCAGAAATAATTTGATTCACAGGTTCAATCTATCATGAAGGAGTTAATTTACACTATTTGCTGTATGCACTGCATGCATTTAACCTGAAAAACTCCAAACAACACTTCTTTAAAGTATGTATTACTTAACAGCTAAATCTTATGGCCCAAGCATTTAGTCAATAAACCACATAACTAAAACCACCAACATGCAACTAACCACTAATTAAAAAAAGAAATAAACTGGAAAAAAAAGGAGCAAATGCACTGACTAATGAATCAAAATAAGAAAATATAATACAAAAAAAATTGCTCTAAGACAAATTGACTAATTAATAAAACAATGTCAGGGAAGTGTATAAAGGATGAGAGTGAAAAGAACGGAGGGAAGAATCAATAGAAATGTTCTGTTTCCCATCTTCTTAACAAAGTGAAATAAACTTTGGGACATGTTCTTAGCATAGTTTTAAAACAAGACAAAGATCCATTAGGCTTCAGGCGCTACTGTAAGTCAATACATTTGTTGTGCTTGGAAATGAGGACAAAAAGAAGAAAAGAGGAGTGAAGGTTAGATAATAGCAACTCAAAGTGGGATCATTCCAACTATTCTCGAAGTTAGCCATCTTAACACATCGAAACACTCACTGCATTAAATAGGCAACTTTTCACGGAACAATTCAAAAGCTCATAATTGATGTTGTAATCATTCAATTTACAATAAGCACGGTGAATTTTGCCTCGATTTTTGCTGGAAAACTGTGTGTCGTCAAAACAGAAGTGTGTTCTGTTGACACTCAGAGATTCTCTCCTACATTCCTTAATCTTTATGATGCTGTTTTTTCTCAAAAGTTCTCTAACAAAACTGTGAGGACTTTACAGAGCAGGTTATGGGGTTTCATTATAAAGTGTGTTGCATTTAATTTGGTAATATAAAGGCAAAGGGGGATAAAAACAAACAAATGCCACTATTTTTTTGTTTTGTTTTTTAAAGAAAAACATTTATAATCTGTTATCTTGGTCTTCAAATAAAATCCTAATAACATAAACATAATTTTGTGGTTAGAAAGTAGAATTTTTTTCTAGAGGTGTAAATTATATTAGAAGGCTATGTACCCTTAGAATCAGCGTTGGCACTGTTTCTAAGGAGGCAGTATATTTAGTCAGCACTTTTAATGCCCCCTAATCACCAGTGAGCTGACTGGCTCCTCTGGCTGTAATGTGGTAAAACCCCCGTCCTCAGAGCAGCCATGAATGACTAATGATTCCTCAAGGAGATAAACAGTGCAAACACTAACAAATCAAAACACAGAGTAGTAAGCGTGTTTGAGCAATAGGCCACATCACAGTGAGAACTAATTGGTGTGCATTAACCCACCCATCAGACCTAAGTTTGACAAACGATAAACTATTCCACTTTCTGTGAAACCTGGTCTATGCAGGTCCTTTAAGCAGGGCCTTTCCAGCCTTTAGATAACACAGGAATCAAAAAGAAAATGTGTTTATGTACATCAGAACAGGACTTAATTTGTACGCTGTAACACTTCTTTTAATATTGATATGAGAGTGTTGCTCCAAGAGTCAGCCGTGTCCTGATAAAATAACATTTGACCCTAGTAGCAAACCCCTGTCCTTAAGCTACGGCGGGAAATTTCATAGAAAGGATATTGGTCTTTATGTTTGCTACACTGTTTAGATTCAGTTTCTGTATGTCGACAATGTTTTACTTTCGTCTTAAGGTTTCCTTCGCTAGCATGCTATATACAGCCGTAGTTGTGGTGGCAAAAAGAAAGTCTCTACACTACATCACAGAAAAAAACGAGAAGGCCATGACCTACGAAGAAAAACACACTGAGAACTGGATGCAAAGCAAAAAGCTCTGTGAAGATGTATTTAGGTAGGGTGAACCCTTTTACAAAGCCTTTTCACCTCTTACCTTTTCATACTCAGATGCTTTGTGGGTGTTGTTGATCCACTGAAGATTCAAGTGCTTGTTCTCCCACAGAAATTCTTGAAGTTCATTCTCCTAAGCAAAGGAGTCAGAAAGCAGCTCTTAGAACCCGAAAAGTCGGCATGATTAAACAAGAGGAATGCACTCAAACCCAGCATCTTGTCAGCAACAGCCTATG
This sequence comes from Orestias chungarensis, assembly GCA_032876305.1. NCBI lineage: Eukaryota > Metazoa > Chordata > Actinopteri > Cyprinodontiformes > Cyprinodontidae > Orestias > Orestias chungarensis. The sequence continues at coordinate 2,961,460 of JAVLVB010000857.1, read as the reverse complement.
CATTATTCATCGAAGGAGACTGCTTCAGGTTCTGTGGTTTGAGTAGCATAGTGCCACTAAAATAAGCTGCTATTTTAGTCACCCCAGCAGTAAAGTAATATTCACATACAAGTAGCTTTCATGTCGGCATTTTAAATCTGCAGACGTATTTGCAAAAAGAAACCCATAAAACGTTCATTGCTCTCTGTTCTCACACATGCATACAAAACTCATTCAGTGCAGGGGAAAAGAAAACAATCTCTTTACTGTAGAAAAGGAAAACTAATTACATTCAATCAGCAATTGTGAAGTGTGCCGTGGAAGCAATTTGCATTGTCAACTGTTGGGTTTTCCACGACATGCAATTTATTGCAGCTCCAGCAGCATGTCAGCCTAGGGTTGTTGTTGTCTGGAGCTAGGAAATCCACAGGCTCATGCATAATACATTTACTGTAAAACGGGTTCTCTTAATAGCCCGAGATAGTGAGCCTGCACCGGTTGCCTTATGTTTAACTTATGAAGGCTGCTTCAGAGTTGAATTCAAGATGAAAGTACACATAAAAAAGTGGATTTACACAGAAGTACACATGTGAAAGAAATAAAAACATTTAGCTTTGGTAATGTGGTAACTTATGAGTGATGTTCATAAAGCCCTACAAAGCTGTGTAACCTGTCTGCTTTCGGAATTCATAAAACCACGACAGAGGCAAAGCACAGAGGAGAAATGTCAAGGACAAACACTATCGAGTAAACAGCCTGGAGAAAAAATACATCTAAGGTCGCATATGAGATCAGATTTTTTTTTTCTTTTTCTTCTTTTACAAACCTGATGTTTTCATTAGCATTTGAACTCATTGTCAGTGACTTCTCAATTTGAAATCAATGATAGTATTCTTAGATGTTTGTCTCAGAGGTATCAATACTGATGGGGGAAAAAAGCTCCCATAACTGATTCATGTAGCTTATACATTACACCACCGTGCTGTGAACACAGCTTCTCCTTTCTTGTTATATCTAAATGTTTCTTATTATTAGTTCTTTTAATATTTCATTACCCAAAAAAACAAAACAATGTCAAATACAAAAAAATAATTTAGTTTAAATCTGACCAGTCAAGCTTATTTTTGAGAAAGTAACTGTCCTTTTGTCACTCTTGGTGGCAATAAATGCCATCATGCACTTCTGATAACAGTCAATCAGTCTTTTACATCACTATGGAAGATTTCTGAGCAGCCTTTGGTAACTGAATAGTTTTAATTAGCAATTAATAAGCAATACTGGAGTGTTTTTTCAGAACATCACAATCAGATTTAGGTGTAGACTTTGATTGGCTTGTGCAAAATCTTACTTTCTTCCCCCCTTTCAGAGGTCAACCTTTGTGTAAGCTTCAGATCACATTCCTCTAATGTAAGTTTATGTTCAAGGTTTATTATAGAAACTTGAAATTACCAAGCACAGCTTAAATAAAAATCTATTTTTTTAACGCCTGGCTTATGCAGCTACCATTCCTTCAGAGAGAAAATATTGTATATTGAAGGAGGACATTATGTAGTAATTATAATAATCTTCCGTTACAGGTCTCAAAGTGATAGCTCTTTATGTATTCCCCACCTCAAACCTTATCGAGATAATCAACTTGGATTATTCATGATGGTAATGCCAAATGTTGGATTGAAAAGCACACACATATTGCCACAGACAAAAGTGCCAATAAATAGATCAGCCCTGTCTTTGTGCTGTATTGTTGCTGTGTTAATACAGCAAACCGCTCAGTGTAAGACATAATCCTTTGGCAAGACACATTTCTATTGAGTCTGTGAGCCCACAAATGGAACAAATACCATGCACAAAACACTACAGCCTACACTGAAATGCTCGCAGGATTATTTTGCTGAATAACTGGGACTTTCTGCTGAGGCACATTCGCTTGAATACTTGAGGATACACAAAAGAAAAGCACACATACAATTCTGAGTCAAAAATTAAACACAAAGCTGAATTTACTTTGACCGTTATTCTAAGTGGTAAGATTCAAAATCTACATTGTTCATTGAATTGCAGAAGTATCCATGTTCCAGAAACCTGCATTGGGATTTTACATGACAGGCCAACACAGCAAAGTGCTCAAGGAAAAAAGATAGATGGTAAAAAATGGGACCAAAATGAAACTTTCTGGCCAAAATATAAGACATTAAGACACCTTATTATTATGAAGAGCCTTGTGTTCGTCTATCAGTGCAACAAGTTTGTGCTTGTGATGTGACAAATGTTCAGGGGGTATTAACAAAGGAAGAAAGGACAAAAATGTGAATGCAAAAAAACAAAAAAAACAACTAATGAATAAGAGTTAGGAAGAAAACGTTGGATTTGTATCATGTGTATAAAAAAAGTCAGTAGGACAATAACAAACAAAGAATGTAGGGAAAAAATAAAAAATAAAAAGACACAAAGAAATAAGGGATGCAATGAAAAACAAGAAAAAGGAACGACAAACGGCAGGAAAGAAGAAAGGTAGCAGCCATGTAAGGAAGTAATGAAGGGTGGTAGGTCACAATATATATTCAATGGAGAAGTCTGGAAATAGAGATGTTTTTTCCCCATACTTATCCAGACCTGGAAAAGAGTAAAAGTAATTCCAAGCAAGACTTTTCCAAACACAGCAGAAAATTGTGTACTGTATATTGTTTATGCTAGAACAGCTATACTTACAAGAAAAGCTGAACTATAAACAAATCCATACTTAAGCAAAGAAAGACCATTTGGTTCCCTATCATTGTATGAGTCAACTTGATCTGAGACAGCAGGGTGGTTAATTTTGAGAAACCTGACATATTAATCATCTCGTCATTTAACTCGTGAGCAATGCAAGGATTTCACCCACTTACTCTCGGTTCAGTATTGGAGAGATCATGATTTGCTCTCTCTGCAGCCAGCTGTCATTTTCTTGTCTTTATTTTTAACCATAGCCATTTGCGTCACAGAAATAAATGAAGGAAGAGTCATTCATACTTCCTTCCTAAGAATGACATTTACATTTTGATATCATTAGGTGGCTATGTGGTAGGAGGCATAAAAAGTGGAACATTTTAGCACAAGAAATGTGTGAAAGTTTTTTTTTACTTAAAAAAAAAAGTCAGGGTGTTCAAAGCTTTAATTGTCCAGTTAAAATTAATATGGTAATATTAAGGGATTTTAGAAAACATACCAATCGTCAAATGACAGAAACCCAAGTAGCTGGAGTGATAGTTTATCCTAAATATCTACACAGCATTCCCAGTATTTATTTATTTGTTGAAAGTGTCTAAAAATGTCATAAATAAATAAATTATACACATCCGTGACAAATTTGGTCGTTTTTTGGTTCGACAGTGAACGTTAATTTTGATCTCTGCATAGACTTGATTTTGCCTTAAAGTGCCATTGCAAAAAAGCCCCACCTTGTATATGACATAGAAAATCTTAATTATAAACCCAAAGCTTTACTAAATGAATGATCAACTTAAATGTCTGTCCCTACATAAATAAGACAACCAAGGATTATGTATGTATGTCAAAAATGTTGTAAATATTATTAGAAAACAACTTAAACTCTGTTTCTAATCTGACTTGGCTACATTCTACTAGTGCGTCTTCACTTTGCTATCTTCCTGCTCGTGGTTGTAATGGTTCTGGTGGGAAATTGCACCTTGCTTATTGACTTTTAACTTAAGACAAATCTTTATGTTCATCAGGACAGCATAAATATATTAATATTCCTATATATTTTCTTGGATTTTCTCAATTATTCATCCGAAACAAATTTTCACACATTGCACTGTCATAACTGAAAAAAGGGGAAATTATGGATAAAACATGAAATGCGGCTATGTTTGACTTATCTGTTTCTGTCATTTTTACATTATTTACATATGTTTACTTTTTAAAATCTATGGTTTAACAACTTTTACACAAGACGTGGTTGATGTGAAGCCAGAAAAAATAAAGAGGTTTAGGCATTAGTTGTGAATAGAAGCATGTGTGATTTGCTCCACCTATAGCTTCAGCATAGAAATCAGGCTGGATTGTTTGCTTTGCATATAAACACATCAGCCTGATTTGCTAAAATATAAATCTGGTTCTATTTGTCTAGCTGTTAACTCACCAAACAAATTCACAGCATTTGCAGAGGTAAGAGAACCATCACCGACAGCTTAGCATGCTCTATTTAAAAAAATGCAACACTCCCTTGAAAATGTCAAATCTTTAGTGCATGCAGTGTACATTTGGTTTGAAAGCAATAAAAGAGGAAGAGAAGAGTGCTTCACTTACTCCGGCTCCACTTTATTTACAATGCCTCAGCCATTCTTTCCTCTCCAAGTACATTAATCTTGAAAAAGCCTCAGGGCTGGAACATTTAAATAAAGTGCAGTACATATGAGGATGTTGCTGTATTTGCCTATCACCTAGAACCAGATGTCAACAAGCACTTTCCAAAAGGTTTTTCTGTTTACAGGTTTTTCAACTCATGACCGGGATACAGGGATCACAGAGGTAGCCCAGATCTTGCTGAGTCTGCCTGGGGGGGATCAGCCCTTATATCATTTGTCATTAACAAGGATACAAGTTTGAGTGATCTTGGCAAAGCTACTAGTCATCACCATGGCAACAGGCGTTAAAGGCTGGATGAGGCTGATGATGTGAAGGCTGATGGTTGAGCATCAGATACGCAGGAAGGTGGAGGTGCCAGATGGCTGTGACAGTGTTTACTGTCATTTTCACATCCACTCTGTGTGTTTATATACATGACAGCTGAGTCATATCAGAAGGAGACATTTACAAACCCTGGAATTTCAGCAGTCATGTAGAAAAGGCTGCGTATAACCCGCATATTTGCTGTCAATTTTCATAAAATAGAATCGTTAAAATCCTTCAGAAAACTAGGTGATGTTGCCAAAACAGTTGTGCCTGGTTTAATTCATCTTTTGTAAATATACAAGGCAGATACGAGGAATGAGGCAAGTCAGTTTAGGGCAAATTGCAAATGACATTACTGTCAGCTTGCCATCCCAATCTCCTTCGTTGGACTTGTCTGTGTTTGTGTCTCTGTTCTCCGTGCCAGGTGCAGGGAGGCATCAGAGCTGTGCAGTCTGTAGAGACCTGCCTGTCATTCCTGCTCACCATGTGGGGACAGTTTGTTCCTCGGGTAGCTTCCCCTGAACTCAGCAGGCTGACAATGGGCGAAGAGAGACAAGCTGGCAGCCATGAGAAGGGAAGGTCAGAGGAGGTCAGCAAAGAAAACAGTCCTAATGGAGTATTTATTTGGGGCAGAGAGACACACACAAAGACAGCTCATCCAAAGGGCTTGAAGCAAGAGTATATAAATTGAAATGATGTAGGACCTAACAGTCCCATTACTGCTGAATCCCTGCAGCTCTAACCTCTCATCGGAATAATCCAGCATTATTTTGTTCCTACTTCTGTTTCTAGCATGTTCAATTTTTAAACCAACCTTTATCAAGGATTACAGGAACCCACATGTATCCTCTCAGATTAATGTTGATCAGCGGTCCATGTTTGGTTAAGGCTGTTTCTGTCCTGCTGAGCTCTCTGAACTGACAGCAACAGTAACTGCATATAAACCATAAACTCGTGGTTTCACCAACATCCTAATTTGACTGCTTGGGGAGCTTTCATACTTTCATTTGGAATGGCATCAGTCCACCCTGCTGACTGTCTATGCTAACCTGTTGCTAATGAGATAAATTGAGCAAGAACCATCAGTCACCAGTAGTTATCAAAGCTCTATCACTGACATCTTTATTGTGAACTATCAACAATTCCTTTGGGACTGGAGGGGATGGCTATTTTTTCCCCCTCTAATTCTATGGGGTAAGTTTTGATAAAATCTCTGCATTCTTTCCAAAAAGGTTTTAACATGAAGTACAATTAGAATAACCACATAATTCTAATCATAAAAATTATGAAAAAGTCAGTTTCTTTGAGCGCTTGAAGATGTGCTGTGGTATCTGGCAAAGATTACTTTAAATCCTTTGAGATTGAGGGGTTTTGTCAATCTCACTTTGATTCGATACCTCAATCTTATCACACTTCTTCTTCAGAGGCTGTGGCACAGTGGGAACAGTAGAATGGACGGATGGGTGATTTTGATCTTTTTTCTTTTTTTTTTTACCATAAACAGAGGTTAGTATAAGGAGTTGGACTATATGTAACTATGTCGGATACATAAATCGCTAACTAAGAAGCAATGTTTATTAGGACACGTTTCCCTTAAAACATCTTTCAAAGGTTGAACCACAGTAACCTGTGTGTTGGATCTGACACCTAGCCCTACCTTCACTCCCCACGTTGAGCCTTGCCCACTGACCACTGCAGACCAAGGAAACTCCCAAAGAGCTCCAGTTTTGAAGAGGTTCTGACCTATTTATCCCACCATCATAATTTTTGATTCTTACTCATATTGTTAAGCTTGATCAATTTTTAACGCTTCTAAGAAATCAATTTGAAGACACAGCCACAACAACTTCTGGTGATTTCTATTTTCAGAACTAAGCCATGCTATAAACATCACGTAAGTGCTATATTTTCTTGGTTTGGTCAAATAAAACGTTTTTTCCAACATTTCTTTACTTTTTTTCCACACTAGAGTTAAGGTTATGAACAAGCAAAGTAATTTTATTGGTATGCTGATATACTTATTTTTTTCTCAAAATGTTCCAAAGACAATTAAACAGTGCGTTAATGAACTAATTTGACTATGTAAAGCTTTTGACTCTGCAGAAAAGTGATCACTGTATCTCCAGTGACCCACTACTGTGATTCTGTTTTGATATATTTGGTGCTAAGATTATGTTTTCTTCTAATTGGCCCTTTGGGAGGAAAACACCTCCCACCCCCTACATGCCACGCTGACGGCCTGTCAGAGCACCTTCAGCCGGAGACTGAGACCACCGAGAGTCACCACAGAACGCCACAGGAGGTCTTTCTTACCTGTGGCAATCAAACTGTACAATTCCTCTTCCATCTGCAGGAGGGATAAATAGTAGTGTAGTTATTGTTATATGTTGATTGTGTACTGGACTGTGTTGTATGTGAGATGATTGTGTCGTGTTAATTGTTATTTGATACTCTGTAACCCTGGCAAAACAATTTCCTCCGGGATCATTAAAGTCTATCTTATCTTATCTTATCTTTTGTTAGACTACCACTTACAGTCGAACTGTGGAATATTTGGTTGGAAATAAATTTCACAGCAAGATTGGTTGCGGAGGTAAAAACACTATCTTCAAATAATTTATCTTACAAAAATCTGAGTATTTGATACAAAGAATTCATGCTGATTGAGTGAAAGAGATTATACAAGTGATTCGTAAGTACTATGAGAACCCAACACGCTAACCATTAGCTGTACAAAATGATAAAAGTGGCATCTGCTATATGGTTTTTAATGTGCTGGCTGGTTAGCAGTTCTTAATATTAAGGATTTTTTTTTTTTAAGGAGAATATTATTGGAGAAAAGGGTAACAATTATCTCTCCATATTGTTCATCTCAGTGTGTATGTTCAGGGAATTTAATGTGATGCATATCTGATGCAACTGGTGAATTTCCTCAGTCTGACATCGTTTTATAATCACCTACTTATACACCAAATTTTATTATATTGATTGGAATAAGTTAATTAGACTTGAAAATAACTTTAACTTGTTTGGTTTCTTTATTACTTAGTACTCTCTCTGTGGGCACTATTAAATGTAATAAATAAATTTTAAAAAAGTAGCTATAACTTCAATAACTGGACTTAGATGAAGAATTCTCAGTTAGAAGAAGATGTTTATCAGGACAACTGTGGAAATTATATAAAAACCTTCAGACTATAATCATACGTACCACTACATTCTGAGCTATTAGAGCTTTAGGGTACCTGCAAATCCAAATCCAGCGAACCATTTACCATATTCTCAGATCTGGCTCATGCTAGCAACTAACATAATTCCATGTGAACAAAGGTTGTTTTCTTACAACCAAAGTGCCTCAAAACAGAAAACTCAGTCATTTCTTTCCTCTTGTTTCAAGAATTCTCTGTTTCTGCTTATACCCTTTAGCTTTTGAATCAAGTAAAAACCACTCCAGCTGCAGGACTGACATTTCTGGGGCACTCTAAGAAAATGTCCTTCAAGAAAACTCCAAATAAAAACGTACAAGCAGTGTAACACATCTGACCTTTTACAGTGCTATGAAAACACTGATATTGCAGTGTACCTTTGGATATTGCGAGCTTGCACTGTGCAGATCTTCTTGATTTATTGTGGATACGAAAGAAACAAACAAGGTGACAACTGAGCATTGGTTTTCACAATGTGGATGTCAACAAACATGAACATGAATAAGATGCATCTGTCATATTTAGATGTATTCAGTTATATTTAATGGTTCTGACTTTGTATATTTTCTCATTTCTGCCATCCCACTATCTTTCTAGACCCAAGCTATCTTTGTCACCCATTCTCTCACTCTCTCTCTCCAGGGATGTTTGGCTGTGAAGATAGTGGGAAAGGCTCTCAGGTGGAAATCAATTTTAACCATCATCCCTTCGTTCAGAGGCCAGTGTATATTTTTGGAGCACTTACCAAAGTCTGACATGTTTGATTCTTTTTCTTCACCTCTGCTTCAAGTTCTTCACACTCCTTTCTTTTGGTGCTGATCTCAGCCTCCTGAGGAGAGGAGAAAAAGCACAGGAAGAAAAATTGAATAATTTGTTGTGGGAAAAAGGATTTTAAACAGATATGGACAGAAATAGGCAGAAAAGACCCTATCTGTGTTTAGGTTTTTTAAGTATACATGCGCTTATGTGTATTTATATGTTCAATTTTTACAGTGGAAGTTTCCTCAAACAAAATGGTCCTTTAAGAGATAAAATACATAAACAGAAGACTGTATTTCTTTAAAAATACTAACAGATCACCACGCAAACATTTCCAAGTTGACCCCATAATTGATCATATAATCACGATAAAAAAGTAGCTGATGCAAAAAAGCAGCCTGATCCAAAATAAATATTTGATAAGACTTTGTAACTGGCTTTTGCATGCAAAAGTCAGTTGCATGGTCAGTAATGAGGATTTATTCTTTTTTCTTCATGTAGCTGAATTAATTTCACAGATTTTGCAGACCTCTTAGCATGTTCATAAAATATAAAAGGAACTTGTATATATAAATCAAAACATAAACAAACATATGACCAGTTTGTCACCACCTTTAAATTAGTGTAGCAGTGTTAGTATTTTCCATTACAACTACATGTAAAACTAGAAAAATGCTTGAGTTTCATATCAACTATCTGAACTGTAATTGGATATCCACTGGTTGTGAGAACTGTTTCACATTTGTGCTGTATGGAGTGGCACCTGTGAACGGGTGTTTTAACAAAAAATGATTGGTCATGTGCAATTCTTGTCATCAGCCACAAACTGTTAATGTTGAGGGGAATCGGGTGGCGAGAGCTTACAGACAAGATAAAAAATTGACAAAAACTACAAAATTGGAAAAAAAAATGTATAAGGTTTTTACATAATTACATGTTGACTACTTCATACAAGTATCAAAATAGATTTTGAAGATTAGAGTTCTTCTCAATATGCAATTATAACAGGAAAAAATTTGCACCAATTTCTGTTTGGGATCCTTTGCTCAGTCTACGAGTACTGTTTAGAAAATAAAAACTAAAAGAGGTAAACCTATTGAAATTACCCCGGCAAAATTATTATACATTTAGTCTTGGTTACATTTTCTATGTTTCATTTCGAACCAAGTTATTATGTATTGTGTATGCTATTGCATATCATTAGATGGACATCCAGAGATTCTTTAGTGATTTTCAGCATTTTTACCTTACGGTGTAACATTAAAAACAATGTTACATCACAAAAAGTTTACATTTTTAAAGTACTTTATTTGGTATGAACTCTGAGAGATGAGGTTGAGTGTTCCAAGATTAAACTGCAATATTAAACAGGATTTTATCCGTGTCAGTGTGTGTGAGCATTGCACACATATGCACGTACTCTAGCAGCAGAACGCCACATGTCCCGGAGCAAGACTAAAATAGGCACCAGTGGAGCCACAAGAAGCCCACAGCAAATAATACATTCAGCACGTGGGGCGCATGATTGTCCACATCTTGACTAGAATTTGAATGCAGGACATTGAAATTCACAGAAACAGATGAAATCGTAACGTTGCTCCATCTGCTGGTTTTCACCAGAAATTTGCAATAGGGTCAGTGAACAGTATGTGATTAATGAAGCAAAACACCCTTTAACTCTGTCTATAACGTAATGACATCTGAGGTAAGGCAATAAAAAGTTATCATGTTTAGATCTTTGACTCCCTTGTATCATTGCTGAAAAGTCCAGGTCAACTGTGTTTTTGTGAGAATGTTTGAACTTTCCCAACCAACAAAAAAAAACATAAGAGGAAATGTGCATTTTAACAATAAAGACAATGTGAAGTTGTGTTTGCAATCTTATAAAACTACTAACCACATTTGTTGGCACCCCTAGTCCAAATGTTTGAAAGTCTCTCAGATAAACTAATCTTTTATTGAATTAGCATGATGTTAAAAAAATCCATGAATTATTTTATTTTTTACCTGCATAGTGGTAAAATCTATGTACCCTTGTTTTTAGCATCCCTTTTAAAGTAAGACTACTTTCATTTCTCTCTGGTATTAAAATTTTACAAAGCTAAACCATAATAATAGATGGATCTCTCATTATTCATCTTTACACAACATCACTGGATCATCCAGCAGACTGCCTTAAGCTTTCTTCTCTTTTGCTCCTAAGGTTTTCTGCAGTGTCAAGGTCTGGGGAATGAAAAAACTCATGTGTTTGTTTATGGAGAACCTTTTCTGTGTCAATTTGAACTACTTTCAAATACCTTGTATTGTTAAAAGACGTGACAAAAATTTTACTTTTCTGTTTTCTGCCAGATTTTAAATAAAAATGTCTTGCTACATAATAGCGCTCACATTTTTATGTACTGTAATACGGTTTTCAGGGCTTAAAAAACGAAACAGGTCCATAAAATTGTAGATCATCTAAGACACTTACAAGTGGGCATAAAGTGTTTCTATTTATTCATCCTTTGGTTCAAACCAATCCCACTTGGAATGTTTGTTGCCGAATCGCTCAATCTTAGTTCCATCCGATCAATGCACAAAGTTTTTATAGCTAGTGACACAATCTACATTTATGGTTGTATTTATTACTGTTTAAATGGCAACTTGATGACACACAAGATATTTTTTTTAACTTCTTTAAAGGACAAGCCTCTTTTAGGTCTGCTGGATTCCACAAATGAGTGTGGTGGTGGGGCTCGGTGAGTTGGGGGGTGGGCGGGGTTGTGCATCTCTCCCTGTCGGGGTGGTTTTGGGGTGCTAGGGGGTGTGTGGCCCATGCTCCCAACTAGGGTATATGCAGTTAGTTCATCTTTTTTTGTTTGTTGGTTTTTTTGTAGTCCTTTTCGTCCATCCCCGGACACCTCTTGGTATCTTGGGTCAGTTGTGACTCTTGGGGTGAGGCCGTGGCTTCACTGGGTCAGACGGGCCTTGGTCTCTCCTGCCCCCTGGTGGCTGCTGGGAGATGGGGGCTGTATCGGTGGAACTGCTTCTTATTCCGGGGACCGCCTCCTGAGCTGCACTAGAGGCTGGCCCATGCTTGGGGGACCTGAAACTGGTGGGACATGTGGGGTGCTGTTCCTGGTGCCTTGGGGGCTGTACTCCTAGGCCATGGGGACTCAACGCCCCGGGGCCCGTTTGCTGTCCTCTGGGTAGATGTGTGGAATTACTGAGGGGGGCTCTCTGGTCTTAGTGCTTTTGTGTTGCCCCAGTATCCTGGAACTTGTGCTCCCTCTGCTCCCTCTGGGCTACTGGAGGGCAGTGGCCCTCTATACCCATGGCTGAGCATAATTTATTAAAGACCTTCGTCACCATTTCTGCATGCTTGCGCACAATGACTCTCAGCAGAGACAACAATATGTTAACTGTGCTAATTTGTGTATTACTACCATCAAAGTTTGCCCATTTTTTTTCTCTTGCTACATTTATTGCTGTCTATGTTCTTTGCTAGTTATGTCTCCACAGGTATTAGCCATGGTCTCCTCTCAGTTTCCCCATGGATTCTTCAGGAGCAATTCGATAGCAGCTGGTTGTCCCTGTTTTTTTTTGTGTTTGCAAACTTTGTGCATTGATTTTTGGTTATATTTTCCTTAAACTGTATGTTTGTTATATGTTTTAAAATCCTCCCTTGGAAAAGCAAATATGTTAAGCACATCTATGGCAGGCAGGAACTCATTCTGCTGGCCATGATGCTGAACAGGACAAGGAAAAGAAAATACTGTATAAGCCACCAGCACAATCGAATGTAAGCTACAAACTGTCTTTGAACAGATTATAATACATAAATCACTGAGCCTCCACAGACAGCCTGCTTGCCCTCTCCCATGTGAACTAATGTCTAATATGTGCAATTTTCTGAGCCAGTCAGTTACTGTGCCGATGAATATTTCACACACACATTTGTGCAGGCAGACTCGTGCACTGTCATACATACAGACACATACAAACACACCACTTCCAGGCTTGCAGAGGCCCATTTGTTTAGAGCACATTTGCCAATGTTCAATTAAAAATCTCTTTGATAAAAGATTCAAATGGCTGCCATTGTGAGTAATGAGTTCTTGTATAAGTGAAGAGGCGTTTATAGTGAAGCAGATGAAGACAGATGCAAAGGAGCATCCCCGTAGGCTGTTTCTAGCATTTGTGCCTCTATGGCACTAATGCAAATGTATTGATGAGTGGTGCATCCAGAAAAATCTTTACTTCTCTACATTTATAATGAGGTTCTGGGATTTTAAGTTATAGTTTACAGGTTTTGTGATGTTTTTTAGTATATTTTGCATTTACATTTACGCATTTAGAAGACGCTTTTATCCAAAGCGACTTACAAAAAGAAGGTTTAACATTGAACTGCGACGCAATTTACTCAGTTAAAAACTGTAAGTAGGTGTGGTGAGTAGTTAAAATGCAATAACAAGCTATAGAACAATGAACCTTTTTGTAGTCAGTAGGCTTCAGCCATGTGACTATGCTGGCACCTTAGATGGAACCCACAATCCCTGGCTTAAGAGGCCAGTGCCTTTATCAGTCAGGCTTTTAATATGCATCTGGATTTTAATATTCTTGAATTTTTTTCTACAATTTTTAATCATTTTAAGACTTTATTATGATGATATTTTTCTTAAATTTTAAGGACTTACAAAAAATCTGCACCTAGAAAACTGCTGCTAGAAAGGATTGAACAAATGGATTATTCTTTGTTTGTTTATGAGAGAACTTGGATTTCATGACAACTACACTTTTATGTCATTCAAATGTAGTAATACCATTGCTACTAGAACTACATAAGCAGCAAAACAACATGTTAGAAAATTTATGTTTTTAATCTGTTTAAAACCAAATTCTAGGAAAGTACAGTATCTCAAATTCAATCTTGCCTTGTTGCATTATTTACAGCTGATAATGCTGAAATCAGTCTGTGTTACAGTAACACTGTGCATCATGTAATCATCTGACAGATAGGATATTGTGTTCACAGTCTGCTAGATAAACAACATCTATTCCTTGTTTTTAAATAGCATTGCTAGCTCCCCCTGACTTTACATATATGCAATGCATTTGCTCATGTGATTATTTGATTAATGTGTGTAAAACAAATTGTAGGAAAAAGAATTTTAACTAAAACAGTTGCAAATTAAGTGCACATCAGCTATATATAGTTGATGTATATGTCTCATTTATAGTAACTGATTTTATATTTATTTCATGCTAGAGCATAATTCAAAATCAATAGTCTATGAAAAATAGCAAAATTGAAAGTAAAGTGAACAGTACAAAAAATGTGCCATGACATCAAATATCAGCCAAGGTGTGTGTGGTTCTCGTAGTTACGTTAATGGCTTAGCAAACAAATTACTTTTCAGCTGGGCTTGATAAAAAATGAAGGAGAATAAATACAAATAATTGGAATCATGCTTATTCGTAGGTTAAAAAATTGCTTCAATAGACTTAGCACTTAAACCAGACACAGCATAAAGATGTAATAGTGAATAAAAAAGAGTTGAAAGAGACCAGGTAAGTCATCTCAGTGTAATAGTAGACAATGAACCGGTGGCTGGTTAGTAATAGGGTGCAGCTGAGAGAGGAGACCAGACAGACAGAGAGAGAGAGAGTGAAGGCATAAAAGAAGTCCAGAAGGAGACACAGAAACTGGGGAACAGGTGTAGTGAATGTTGTGTTCTGGGGTCCTTTGCTGGGGGTCCTCGTAACGCTATGGAACGAACCCACTGGTTGCCCGAGTTCCCGAACTCACACCGCCGCCTGGATTCTCCGACTGGCCGTGAATGCATCTCCTCCGTCTGCTTGCAAGTTTCACCTGGATTCTCCGCCTGGCCGTCATGCTGCTCCTCTAACTCCAGCCTACCTGAACCTATCTGTCCGCCCTCCATCGCACTCCATCTTCAAGGACCTTGAACACCCTCAGCAAACCCCCCAAGGCTTCACACCCCACTTACTCAATAACCCGACCGCTCCGTGACAAGCCCAGCAGACGCGATCAGGAGAACATTATCCGAGCAACACACCCTGTTACAGTCTCACAACACAGGCTTAAGAGAACTAGGCACACACCAAGCTGAAACCAACGGAAGGCTAGACGAACTTGCTAACTTTCTTCAAAGTTCTGTTCCACAGACTCCATCTCCAGATCCTACATCAGTTCCAGATCCAGTCCAGACAGTCCGACCCACAATTTCGGAAGTCCGTCCTCCAACTCCTGAAAGATTTTCTGGTGACCTGAGAAAATGTAAGGGTTTTCTGTTATAATGTTCTATAATTTTCAATCACTCTCCGCAAAGTTTTTCTCACGACAGTGCTAAGATCGCTTATATCTTGTCCCTGTTCCCGGACGGGCTCTAGAGTGGGCTGAGGCCCGTTTCCCTTTCCCCGCTGATTATGGTTGCTCGTTTGATGATTTTCTGAGGGAGTTCCGACAAGTATTCAGTCATGACTCAGATAAATCATTTAATTCACGTGAATTGTGGAAAATCAAACAGGGCCAGCATACTATAGCAGACTTCGCTGTCGATTTTAGAATAAGAGCTGCAGCTACCGAATGGAATGCAGCTGCATTAAAGAGCGCTTATTTTAACGCTCTGAACGAGTCTCTTAAAGATGAGCTCCCTACCTTAGACGAATCCGGTCTCGTACTACGGATAGAAACCGGAGAGATCCGCCGTTTAGGAACCTGGGAGGTGTTACGTCTACTCCTGTGGTCTTTCCTTCTCCTCCCACTCCTCAGGACCCCGATCCCATGCAGGTGGGTCGGACTCGCCTCTCCCCAGAGAAGGGACAAAGGCGAATCTCAGCCCGTCTTTGTCTGTACTGCGGATCCCCTGGACACTTCCTCTCCCAGTGACATCTCCTGACCAGAGCAGGAGACCATGGAGAAATACATCAAGGACTCTCTGGCTGCCGGCATAATCCGCCCATCCTCTTCTCCCCTGGGGGCGGGTTTCGTTTTCGTGGGTAGGAAAGATGGTTCACTAAGACCCTGTATTGATTACCGTGGGCTAAATAACATAACAGTTAAAAATAAGTTCCCCCTGCCTTTGTTATCTTCAGCCTTCGAACCAGTTCACGGTGCCACCATTTTTTTCAAGCTAGATTTAAGAAATGCATATGATCTACTCCGTATTCGCAAAGGAGATGGATGGAAGACTGCATTTAAGACCCCCATCGCCCACTATGAGTACCTAGTGATGCCTTTTGGGTTATCAAATGCTCCTGCCTTCTTTCAGGCTCTCGTCAACGATGTTTTGAGGAGTTTCCTAAACATCTTCGCGTTTGTATACCTCGATGATATTTTGATGTACTCCACGACTCTTGAGGAACACAAACATCATGTCCGTCTGGTCCTACAACGTCTCCTAGAAAATAGATTATATGTCAAACCGGACAAATGTGAGTTTCATCAACCATCTGTTTCATTCCTCGGATTCACACTAGGTGCGGACAGATAAGGCCCACAGAGTTGAAGATCCGAGTGGTACTGGAGTGGCCGACCCCTGAGACAAACAACTACAGCGTTTCCTTGGATTCGCCAACTTTTACCGTAGGTTCATCCGTAATTATAGTCAAACCGCTCTGCCATTAACCGCCCTCACCTCTACCAGGATCTCCTTCAGTTGGACCCCGGAAGCTGAAGCCGCTTTCACTCGACTCAAGAACCTCTCCGCCAACGCCCCTGTACTCATCCAGCCTTACCCGTCTAAACAGTTCATCGTCGAAGTCGATTAATCGAATACTGGAGTGGGAGCCATGCTGTCCCAGATCTCCTCCCATGACAATAAAACTCACCCTTGTGCCTTTTTACTCGCAGTTTGTCACCTCCGGAGCGTAACTATTATGTGGGAGATCGAGAACTTTTGGCCATTAAGTTGGCTCTGGAGTAGTGGCGGCACTGGCTGGAAGGTGCTGAACATCCGGTACTAGTCTGGACCGACCATAAGAACCTGTCGTACCTACAATCTGCTAAGAGGCTTAACCCACCTCAGTCACGTTGGTCATTGTTTTTCTCCAGATTTAACCTCTCCATTTCATACCGTCCAGGGTCCCAGAATATAAAGCCAGATGCCCTGTCCCTCTACATTCACCTGACGACTCAGAGAGAGTTCCAGCAACTATCCTTCCCCCTGACTGTACTGTGGCTGCAGTTACCTGGGACATTGAAGATCTTATTAAGCAGGCTCAACTGTCCGAACAAGCTCCTGACTCGTGCCCAGCTAACAAGATCTACGTACCTACCTCCATGCGAGCCCGTTTCCTGCAGTGGATCCACGCTTCCAAATTCTCAGGTCATCCAGGTATCAGTCGAACCATTGCTCTCTTTAACCGTAAATTCTGGTGCACCTCTCTCCACAAAGACTAAAGGAGTATGTCCTAGCCTGCACGATCTGGTCAAGAAATAAATCGTCCCATGACCCACCGTCCGGTCTCCTACAGCCTCTTCCCATACCCAAACGCCCATGGTCCCACATTTCCATTGACTTTGTCAACGGATTACCACCGTCCAAAGGTATGACCACCATTTTAACCATTGTAGATCGTTTTTCTAAAGCCTGTCACTTCGTTCCTCTCCGTAAATTGCCCTCAGCTTTGGAGACCGCCCAACTACTGATCAAACATGTGTTTCGCCATCATGGAATCCCATTGGAAATCCTGTCCGACAGAGGACCCCAATTTATATCTCAGGTTTGGAGATGTTTCTGTACCGCACTTCATGCGAAGGTTTCCCTGACTTCTGGTTTTCATCCTCAGACTAATGGCCAAACAGAGAGACGGAACCAAGATCTAGAAGCCACACTCCGATGTTTCACCTCCACAAACCCATCTGATTGGAGTCATTTCCTCCCTTGGGTTGAGTATGCCCATAATAGCCACATTTCTGCTTCCACTGGCCTATCCCCGTTCAAGGCTTCCTTAGGTTATCAACCCCGCTACTCCCGTCCGAAGAGGCCAACATCTCTGTAACCTCGGTTCGCCACCACATCTGCCGTTGCCAGAACATTTGCAGAACCGGCATTTACAACCAAACAGTATGGCCGAGCTAAACAAGCGTCAGGCTGATTGAAAACGGATCCCCGCTCCTACCTACACTCCTGGCCAGAGGGTTTGGTTGTCGTCACGTGACATTCTCCTGAAATCCATATCCAAAAAGCTTTCTCCCCGGTTTATCGGTCCTTTCAAGATTGAAGCTTTTATCAATCCCTCTGCTGTCCGTCTCCGCCTTCCAGCCTCCCTTCGCATTCATCCCACCTTCCATGTATCTCGGATAAAGCCCATCCTGACCAGTATGCTGTGCCCTCCTCCGGAGCCCCCTCCTCCAGACCTTGATGTTGGTGGCCATTCTTTACTGTTGCCACTCACCATTCAGCCACCGGATAGCGTCAAACTCACCTTTCCCGGAGTTGTGTGTTATCTGTTCATCAGGCATTGAGTACAAGCGGAGCTGACGGCCACTACTTCGACGCCTGAGTGTTAGCCAGTAACGGTACCTCTGAGCCTCCTAGAGTTAGTCTCTGTTTTCCCTGTTAATCTGATCTCTTAGTGATTCATCCTGTTATTTCCTGTTGTCAGGTTTTACCTGGAGACGTCCTGGATCCTTCTTGTGGCGATCTACCTGGGTTTTCTGGATAAAACCTTCCTCATGACGCTGTGGGACGAACCCACTGGTTGCCCGAGTTCCCGAACTCACCACCTCCGCCAGTTTTCAAGCACCTTCAATGCATCTCCTCCGTCTGCTTGCAAGTTTCACCTGGATTCTCCGCCTGGCCGTTGTGCCGCTCCTCTAACTCCAGCCTACCTGAACCTATCTGTCCGCCCTCCATCGCACTCCATCTTCAAGGACCTCGAACACCCTCAGCAAACCCCCCCCCTGAAGACTTCGCACCCCACTTCCACAATAAGCCGACTGCTCCGTGAGCTCCGCCTCTCACTGGACCAGACCCGGTTTGTAAATTATCCCATCTTGACAGTGAAGTTAGCCCAGTATAGGTTTGAAGTGTAGAAACAGCTACTTAATCCCATGTTAAAGCAACATCTGTGATTTTTTTTAAGCTATTAATTATTGCTTGTTTGACCGTATGATTAAGCAGAGAAGAGCACAGGCTTGACCCAGTTAGGAGTGATTTTTGTTGAAAAGTGTTGCTACCTCTATTTAACTTCATGATGTTGTTGACAAATTGGGCAAAGATGTGATAAGAAACAATTCTATATTAACATTCTTCCATAAAGTCGATGATGATGTGCACTTGGGGCTGCTTCTGTTACACATTTTTTTTGCATTTGAATAAGCTGATCTGTTTAGGTCCGCAATCCAGCATATAGGGGCCTAAAAGATAATGTAGAGAACCAAGAAGCTAAGGGTTAAGTGTATTATGATGTACAGGAAAGAGGAAGAAATGTTAAAATAATGATTTTGTGTATATCCCCTATTTAGCCTTTTATTTCCCCCCCTGTGTAGTCATCTAACTAAACGATAAGAGTAATACATTCTAATAAATTACAAAATCAAACTCTACTACTAACATGTCTGTGCAAGCATGTATGCCATAAAGCACTCAATGTATAGGCTATGAATGCAGATAACTTTACGAACAGAACCTTGGACAGTTCCTCAAAAAAACACCATAGCCATTATAATGTCTGTTAAAGTAAAACCAAATTTACACTATTTCTGCTGCTGATGGTTTTGCTGTGTTTCGACTGCAATGCAACATCCTGATGGGATGAGGTTTTGATGGGTTCCTATTATTTCTGCACTGAATAATTGACACAAGAGGCTTTCCCCCATCTCACTCTCAGTGATCACTTGAACCAGGGCATGAGAGCAGCCAAGCTTGCCTATGGACAGAAAATTAATTAATTAATTCACACTTCAAAGACCCAGCCGACGTGCGGAGGACCCTTGACAAGGTGAACCCCAGGAAAGCGGGGGGCCGGGACAGCATTAAAAGACTGTGCAGACTCATTCACTGATGTTCTCACAGACATCTTCAACATCTCTCTGAGCCAAGCCATCATACCTGATTGCTTCAAAAACACCACCATCATACCTCTACCCAAGAAATCTCGAGCAACAACCCTGAATGACTCACCTCAATCATGATGAAGTGCTTAGAAAGACTAGTCAGGGCGCACATAACATCCAACCTACCTGCCACCTTTGACCCATTTCAGTCTGGCTCATCTGGAGAACAAAGACAGCGGTGTGCGGATGCTGTTCATCAACTTCAGCTCTGCCTTCAACACAGTCAAACCTCAACACCTGGTGAACAAACTCAGTACCCTAGGCATCACCAACCCACTCTGCAACTGGCTACTGCACTTTCTTACAAACAAACCACAGACAGTAGGAGTTGGCAATAACTCTTCACAGACCATCATCATGAAAACTGGGGTCCCCCAGGGTTGTGTGTTGAGTCCTCTGCTGTTCACCCTGATGACCCATGACTGCTGTGCCAGACACAACACAAACCACATCATCAAGTTTGCAGATGACACAACAATCGTGGGTCTCATCAGCAACAATGACGATTTAGCTTACAGATTAGGTACACCATCTCATCAACTGGTGCGACACCAACAACCTACACCTTAACGTCAGCAAAACAAAAGAAATAACTGTGAACTACAGGAAACATCGCAAACCACGCACACCCCTCACCATCAACTGCAATGCTTTGGATTCATTGAAAAGTACCAAGTTCCTGGGAGTGCAAATCACTGACGACCTGACATTGGCAAACAACACCACCTCCCTTGTCAAGAAAGCGAAGCAACGTCTCCACTTCCTACGTAGGATGAGAAAACCCAGTCACCCTCCCCCAGCATTGAGAGCATTCTCACCAGCATTTTCTCAGTCCGGTATGGCAGCTGCCAGGTTGCTGACCAGAAGGGACTACAGAGGGTAGTAAAGTCTCTGCCAGATTGCTGACCAGAAGGGACTACAGAGGGTAGTAAAATCAAAAACAGGCAAAGCCTGTTTTTGATTTTACGAATATGAAAGCAAGACGTAAAATTGTTATTATATTATTTTGGGATGTTTATAGTAATGACACTAATAATCAAAATCAAAAGTATATAAAAAGAAACTTGACACAGGCTTCATATTTAACTCTGGAAGCTCACAAACACAATAATTATTTAAAACTTGCACATCAAATAGGCTTTTCATCTACATGACTAGTAGTGGTGATTCAGATGACTGACTGGATGACTTTACATAAATACAGTATTTATTCACAAAAATATAAAACTTGGGGAAACATTCTGACAACATAAAGTCAATTCCAAGTCAGTGTTTAAATATATCTGTGCATGAAATATGACAACCCAACCATACATCGTGTCATGACACAACTAAGGCTTTAAAAAATCTGATAGCTGTGTAAACGCTGTAAAGATTTTTTTTCCCTCATAAATACATGTATTTCACATCTTGCAAGACTATTGTATCTGGTTAAATTTCTATAAACCCACCCAACCATTAAGGGTGCTGGTGGAGAGACTAGAAAAATTGACTTTTTCAAGATTAAAAAAAAGAAAAACACCAACAAGACAATCCTTCTGAGCAAATGCTTTTGCTTCACATACTACTGGCCCAGACACACAGTAATCTAGTCCAGGGTTGTAAGAACTTGCAAGTGCAAATCATTGGAAATGGGAGCGTAAGTTACATAATCAGTGCAGCTCAGGTCTTTGTTTTGTCCTGCACTGGGCTAATACTGCACACTACAGTTACCTGCAAGTGTAAAATATGTGCATGTGCATCTATGCATAACAGCATAAAGACAAGTATACATACTAGAAAAAAAGCTTCTAATGTAGGGTCAGAAAACAGTGACAGAACATTAAAATGCACTTGTATGTAAGGCCTGTGACGTCAGCTAGACTAAAGTAAATACTTGATAAATTTTAGGATGGAAATTCCAGAGCAACAGCTTTGGTGAAGACTTGATTTTTTAAATAAAAATAATAATATTGTCAGACTCTTCCCCATTACACTGGCAAAACCCTTTGATGTGGATATTGCTACTATTCAAAAGAACGTCAGAATTTTTTTTTACAATTCTCAGTTGGTGAAAGCAAATGCCCAAACATCTGTTTGAGTGAAGAAGAAAGTCTGTAAAGCCTCTTCTCCCTACAAGCTTGGCTTAATTGGTTCTTGCCCATGAAGCCCCAGCCAGATTTATCACAGTTTGCAGACCCTTCATAGCTCCTGCTCGTTCTTGGTAACTCTTCCAGGGGTACTACAAGCCATGCCAACCTGGGCTACGCTAAAAGGTATTTGATTGGTGGTAGACTCAAGAAACAGGCTTAGAAGTCTACTTATAACACTGGATGAGCAAAGGTGGGAATTGCAAACTCAACTGCAAAGCACATGGTCTAAGCCATATCACCATGAATACTTTACCCTCCACTTCAAAATTAAACTTTACTTGTCGTGGACCCCAAAACTGCGTTGAAGTTTATGTCTTCAACATGTAATGGCGTGAAACACATTCATTATTTGACAGCACCCTGAAAAGTTCAAGGAAAAAAACATAAAGTAAATTACATTTAAAGCTAACAGGAGGAAAACCCGGGTATTGAATTTAAAAGGAAAATGTGAAGCTACTTTACAACTGCCTCTAAGCTCTATAAATTGATTGATTCAAATGTAATGTTGTCTGCCGAGCAAAAGAGGTTACAGCAGGATAATAAACTGTGTAATACCAGCCATGCAAGGTTAATTTGAAATAGAAGGCTCATATTGGAGAAAGAAAGACAGTAAATCTGATAATCTCACCGAATGAACAGAGATGCCAGATAAAACTTGAACCTGGGTGGAAATCAAACAAAGAACCATGCATCCTCAATAGATTTGAATGTAAAGATAGATGTGGTGAGGGGATACGTTTTCAACTCCCAATGATAAAGTTGGGTCTGATGCTGCTGTGTTACTCAGACAAAACCTCGTTACAGAGAATAAACAGGTTTTATATTCATGCATAGGTGAAGCCATTTCACTGACTTAAGGGCTGCTGAGAACAAGATGATTACTGCTGCAACTGAGCAAATGCATGAAGCCCAGCGCTCTTGCCCACTCAGACAAAGAGGCTTACTCATCCCCAGCTGGATTTTCTGGCAAGCCATCCACAGACTGTAATTCAGTTGACATGGTAACCTTCCTCTCTCTCATGGCAGAGCAGTAAACAGCTTGTAATACAAAACAGTTCTTATAAGTATGCATCTATTTTGAGTCTTTGAACTCTTAAAGTATGTAGCACAGCTCGTCATAAATCATGTGTAGTTTGACAGATTTTGATTGGGATATTTTAATTGGCTATAAACTTTCTGCACCTCAGAAATGGTGGTGATTTGCAGCAATGAGTGTTAAAAGAAACTCCAGTGCATACCACATAGTTTCCTAAAAATAAAAAGGTGTCCGATAATAAGGTTTTTTAAATAAATTTAAGAAATCAACGGAAGAAACATAAATAAAGTTCAAAATAACTGAAGTAGAAATGGCCAGAGGAAGGGGTAGACCCTGGGCAGGTTAAAAATGTGTCATGCTGGCTTTGCCCTCATCTGAAACATTATCAAGTTGGATGAAACATCCGTGGCTACTGTCCAAATGGCTACATGTTGCATCTTATCAGCCAAAACACTGTACATCTAATGAGATGCAGGTTGGAGAAATTGGCAGAGGATTTTCCAAATGTTTCGGGGTGCTGCATTCAGGTACATCTTGAACATCCTGTCAAAATATCAAAACAACTAATTTATTTACATTTGCTTTTTTTCCTTAATATGGGAACTATCAGATTTTTTTAAGGTAGTCACTTTGTTGTAAAATCTTTACATTGTATAGTAATCCTTTTGCCTGCTTATTGTACTTTATAACAGAAGTGGAATAGGGTGTCATGTAAGTAGGACTCAGGCATTCCAGTAGGGGAAGAGAACTTGGTATTCCTCTAAAATCTCTGGTAAAGTTTTGACAAAGTTAACAACTTAATGTAATAGTGAGTTCCAGAGATGGTACACAATTGCAAAAACTAACAGACAAAGTGGCTTGATGAATAGCCAGGCTAGGGTCCTACACAGATAAGGCAGAGTGGTGCTTCCACTTGGAGATGTGAGGCTTGCAAGAAGATTCACAAGACCCTCAATGATGAAGGATAAAGGAGGGAACAGCAAAACCTGGTCCGACAAGGGTTAAGCCAGAAATAAAGTTGATGAGTCAGATACATTCAGAGTTATATAAGTTCACTTCGGCCATAAAATACTGCTGGAATACTGTGGCAAAGCAAACCGACAATCTGGCAATGGAAAAATAATGAGGATGATGTAAATACTGACTAAACTGGTGAAGGGCATAATGTGATAAGCGATCCCATGTGAGTTAATCAAAAAACATGACAGCATTGCTTTGTCTGTGAAATGTACTATATAAATAAAACTGCCTTCCCTTTTCACCTGTTGAACACTTCTGTAAGTAAAATATTCCCTTAGTCAAACGATTGTGGAAGCTTAATTTATGCCACAACAGCTAACAGAGGTAAAGCAAATTACCATGCTCAAGTTGGTGACTGGAACATTACTCTGGTAAACATAATGCTTTCTGGGATTTTATTGAAATTATTTTGACTAGAGAAGATAAACCAGGATGTGGAAGGTTGGGACAACACAAAGTACTTAAACGATTAGCAAAAATGAGTAAGTAGTCATCACAAAGTCAAAGTGGTGGATCATTGTATTTAAGCTTTTGTTAAATAGTTTTTTTTAAAGATAAGGTAAATGTCTACAAATAATAGGAATAAATTCTGTGATTAAATAGGTGTATTTAACTTCTATTGTGTCATGCAATAACCCGACCAAATGTTGCTCAAACCCACATTAAGAAAGCGTCGTGGCCAATTTGTTAGTCTGTCTGTCATCCTGTGAGTAAATAAAATGACAGGACCTTAGAAACCTGCCCTGATCACATTAATTCTGCGTGAACCAGACTGGCTGTTTGTCTACACACTTTGGCTACAACCCGATAAGCTGATTATAGCACAAAATAATACATGCTGTCCTATTTGTACTGATCCACTATTATCCTGATGTCCCTAGTAATAAACAATTACTGACATGGTAAATGTCAAGGTGGCCTTAGAGGCATATTTACAAGGTATGTGCATTATAACTCCAAGAATGGAATTAATATCCAGTGCTAAAAAATGTCGTTTTTCAATATGTGAACTAATTAGTTGCAATTATTTTAATGTAAAGAAATATTAAAGCAATGGTGAAAAAAACTGTTTAAATCTTAACTGTAAAAAAAGCAATTTGAGATACTTAAATGAAATTTCTGACTGGTTTCTAGCACTTTAAGCATCTCAGCACTTCATGCAGAGATAATTCAGGCTGTTATGAGTAAAAGGGTTGTCACCAGCCGAGGTGCCTTGTCTGTCGCTTTGATCCTCTGCCAGTGCCACAGACATATGCTCCTCCATCCTGATGGGACGAGCTATACCCGGTGCAGGGAGCAGGTCTTCTGTGCCTTTCAATTCATTAAGCATCTCTTAACAGCTTGTGATCATCCAGTTTCCCCTCTTTCACTAAATCTAATTAACACGTAAGTTCCACATCCTGTTTTTAATGAGAGCAAAGCTCCTTTTCAGAATAATAGCCTGTGAAAGGCAAATATTTATCAAAGAGCAGTATGGAAGCTCAGCTTTCATTTAATTCAACAGATAATTGCATTTAGCAACAGCATCAGGCTTTGACACCACTTTAATGTTTTTAATGTTCACTGAAGGTTGCTGTCAATCATCAGTGTCCAACGACAGCTCCCTAATGCAAGATAAACGAATAAGAATGAGCCTGTGTGCGTGCTCTGTTGTACAGGATCATTTGAATTGTTAATAACGAGGCATCATAGCTGTCTTTTGGCCTCAGTGAAGCCGGACACAGGAATCTCATGTGTGCAGCTCTTGAATTAGGCTGTGAATAAGGAGACCCTCTCTCCAGTAATGAGAGACAGGTGGTGCTCAGGAGGAGATAAAGAGAAAGGTTCTCACACCACGGGAGTCTGGCACTGTGACATGAGAAACAGACATGTTGCCTTCCAACTAGGGGGGACAAACACTGACCATCATGGCCAGTTTACAGGATGCCTAACTACTAGTCAGCCATAAGGGGAGAACAAAGGACCTGCGGTCTGCAAACCTTTGAAATAATGCAAGTGAATTGTATTAAGCATCTGTAAAGTATGAAAAATAAACATGTGAGAGGTTCAATCAAAAACTCTGAAGACAGAAAAAAGAAGATAAATTAGTATGGTGCATGTGGATGTGTGTGGGGTTTTTAGTCATTTTAAATGAGAAATAATTATTCAATATTGTGGTTTATTTAGGTCAGTGATCAAAGTAAAGTAAATTCTCAGTTTTGCTGACCAGTTTTTTTATGTGCCCAAAGATCCTGGCAAAAGATTACGTGACACAAAACCTTTAGTGACAACCTTTAGCAACAACACCAGAGAACTAAAAAAAGAGTTGATTTTTAATTTAAGTAGAAATGTATCCCCCGCTTTCCCTTATAGTATGATTACTACTTCCCAAAATACAGCTTTTTAGAAGAACTAAGAGTTCAAGAGTAACACAATGCTACAACCACTATACAAAGATGTCATAGCGGCACATTGGAAAAATACCTATGAATACAAATCTAGGTGAAAAGCATGTTCTCTTATCTTAGACCATCTATTATTGTCCTTAAAAGTTTTGATGTTGCATCATTTGTGAAGTGGCTTTGTTGAAAAAAAGAAAACAACTCAGGCCCAGTCCCGCGTTAGCATATAAACAACGCACTGCAATAGATGGCGGTTGCTTCACGTGGCTCTGTTGTCAATATGTTTGCCGGTCCCAATCCAACGATCCAAGCAGGTCAGTCAGGCCCTTGATTTTTTTCACTCCGGGAAGAGGATAAACAGCAGAAAAACAACCTCGATCCAGTCAATCACTTGACTCCATCACTGTCAAATCAGAAGACGCTCAAACCCAATCTGCTAGACTGAAAAACTTGTTTATTGTATTTTCTGAATAATGCTACTGCATCTTCTGCTGTGCCATATATTTTTAAGGATAGAAGTTAAAAATATTCTGTGTATTGATAAGCAGTAATGGATAAGTGGAAAAGAAATTTTTAAATGTCAAGCAAATTTCATTTTTATTATTTTTTGGATTGAATGTATTTTTTTTCTATTTGTATAGCAAAATAAATGTAATTTACAATTACAAACAAAATGTACATATTTATAAGTATGCAAAGGCCCAACGCCTTTATCCTTACTATCTAACATTCATTCCAACTGAACGTTTACAGTTATACAGAAGTAAAGATTACCGAATTATCTGAATTTGCCAAAGTCCAAAAAAGTTAGACTTTTTAAAATTTTTATCAAAGATTTAAAAATAGTTCGGGCCTGTCTGTCCGCCTTGTTTACATTTCGCTCCATTCCTCTGAATGTTTATCATATGATCCGTTTCATCTGCACCTCTCCTGGCTGCGTCTAATCAATATATTCCTTCCCACTGTTGTTCTGGAGTAGAAATCCTGAGTCCTTCAGGTTTGTCATGTATCAATACATTTTCAGACCTCATTCTTCTGATAATGAAAATTGGGCTTTATGAATGCCCTTTTAAAAACATGAGCTTTATTTTTCTTAAGTCAATTCACAAACAGTTTAATAATACACTGTCGATTTGGAATAGCCACTTTCGCCCTAATCTCTCATTTCCTGACTGATCAATACCTCAACATCTTGTTGAGATTTCAGGTAGTCCTGACATAACATGATGGTGAGAAATATGTACTTCACAGTTGGGATGATATTGTAGGTCTAGCAAGGTTACAATATTATCCTTAAAATGAAAAAAATGTTAACTCTGGCCAAGGATTTAAATTGTATTAAATGACATCAAAGTAAGTTTTCTTCTAACGTATTTTCTAACATCTGCTTTCTTGGTAATCTGCCGGTTTTTGGTGAGTTTTGGTACTTTTTTTCCAATTAGTGTTTTATACCATGTTGCTGCAACACTTGTTTTCCTGTAGACAAGACTTAACTTGCTTCAACCAGCAGCTTCACCAGCATCTTCACAACATGTTTTTATAGCTGTGTATAATCCATGAACAGTATATTCACAGCATGTTTTTATAGCTGTATATAATCCATGAACAGATGGACTTGGTACCTTTAGAGATCTGGAAATCATATCAAAGAATGAAACAGACATGTGAAGTTCCTTATCTGTCTTCCAAACATCTGTGTTTTTCTGTAAGTTCACACATAAGGAAACCATGTGCAATGAATCAAGGATCAGTTTATTTATATAGCACCAATTTACAACAGGTGTTGTCTCAAGGCACGTCACAGTAAATCAATTAAAATCAAAGATACATCATAACAAATCAATTTGAAAAAGTTTCTAATCCAAGGAACCCCAGCAGATTGGATTGAGTCATTGATTTGCAGCATTCAGTCCTCTGGAATCATCAGACCAAAATAATGGCTTGTGTTGTCGTTGACTTTACACCAATCGCTCATACTGAGCATGCATGTAGCGACAGTGGAGAGGAAAAACTACCCTTTAACAGGAAGAAACCTCCAGCAGAACCAGGCTCAGTACAAGCAGCCATCTACCACAACCGACTGGGGGTTTGAAAAGACAGAAAGCTAAATTAGAAGCACAGGATACTGAAATAATAGAATCAAGAATCAGTTTATTTATATAGCGCCAACTTACAACAGGTGTCGTCTCAAGGCACTTCACAGAAAATCAATTAAAATCAAAGATGCATCATAACAAATCAATTTAAAAAAGTTTCCAATCTAAGGAACCCCAGCAGATTGCATTGAGTCATTGACTTGCAGCATTCCCTCCTCTGGAATCAGTAGACAGAAACAATGGCTTGTGTTGTCGTTGACTTAACAGCAATCCCTCATACTGAGCATGCATGTAGCGACAGTGGAGAGGAAAAACTCCCTTTTAAACAGAATGAAACCTCCAGCAGAACCAGGCTCAGTACAAGAACCATCTGCCACGACCGACTGGGGATTTGAAAAGACAGAAAGCTAAATTAGAAGCACAGGATACTATAGCAGCAGTTGTAAAATGTCACTGGAAGCATCTCAGCCCTTGTTCTCATCCAAGAAGCTGTCTCAGCTAACAGAACGCCAGCCCAGGTGTGGTTACTATGGAGAGAAGAACACTAAGAGAAAACAAAAGGTTAACAAGGTTGAAACAACGGTAACTAGGTAGATTGGACAAAGGAAGAAAGTAGCAGAGAGAGAAGTGGTCAGATTGTCCTCCAGCAGTCTGAGCCTATAGCAGCATAACTATAGAAAAACTTAAATAACTTAACCCTATGGAGTGAGACATGAAGAAGGTAGAGCAAAGGAGAACCGTCTGTCAAGACAGAGTTCCTCCCCAACCGGATTAGGCTGTCTTCTCTACCTCTTCCTAACTATAAACTTTATCAAACAGGAAGGTTTTAAGCCTAGATTTGAAACTAGACAGGGTGTCTGCCTCACGGACTAAAGCTGGAAGCTGGTTCCACAGGAGAGGAGCCTGATAACTTAAAGATCTGCCTCCCATAGTGCTTTTAGAGATTCTAGGAACCAACAGTAAACCTGCAGTCTGAGAGCGAAGTGCTCTGTTAAGGACATAAGGAGTAATCTGATCTCCAATGTACGATGGAGCTTTATTAGTGAGGGCTTTATATGTCAAAGAAGAATCTTAAAATCTATTCTAAGTTTGACAGGGAGCCAATGAAGGGAAGCTAAAATTGGGGAGATATGATCTCTCTTTTTAAGTTTCATCAGAACTCTTGCTGCAGCATTTTGGACCAACTGTAGACTTTTAATTGCATTTTGTGAACTTCCTGCTAATAAAGAGTTATAATAGTCCAGCCTTGAAGTAACAAATGCATGGACTAGCTTTTCAGCGTCTGTCCTAGAGAGAATATTTCTAATTTTTTTCTATATTCCTAAAATGAAAGAAGGAAATCTTACAGACCTGTTTTATATGAGACTTGAAAGACATTTCCTGATCAAAAATAATACCAAGGTTCTTTACATTGTCACCAGATGCCAACCTGATTCTATCCAGGTAAAGTGGCTGACAAAGCAATTTCTTTTTTAGAGGTTCTGGTCCAAACATAACAACTTCTGTCTTTTCAGTGTTCAAGAGCAGAATGTTTAAAGTCATCCTCATTTTTATGTCATCTAGACATGCCTGTAATCTACCAAACCCACTGGATTCATCAGGATTTATAGATAAATACAGTTGTGTATCATCAGCATAACAGTGGAAATTAACACCATGCTGTCTGATGATTTTAGCAATAGGGAGCATATATATAGTAAATAGAATTGGGCCAAATACAGAACCCTGTGGTACTCCACAACTAACCTTACAATGCGGAGAAGATTTGTCTTTTAGATGAACAAACTGGGATCTATCAGACAAATACGATATAAACCAGTC
Source organism: Orestias chungarensis (assembly GCA_032876305.1). NCBI lineage: Eukaryota > Metazoa > Chordata > Actinopteri > Cyprinodontiformes > Cyprinodontidae > Orestias > Orestias chungarensis. Next base: position 2,931,291 of record JAVLVB010000857.1, on the reverse strand, counting down.
TAGTGCTGTTCCCTTGAGCCCCACAGTGTGTTCGAGCCTTTCAATGAGGATATTGTGATTGACTGTGTCTAAAGCAGCACTGAGATCTAACAAAACTAGAATAGACACAAGCCATCTGAGGCCATGAGAATATCATTAGTAACTTTAAGGAGAGCTGTCTCAGTGCTATGATGAGCTCTGAAACTTGACTGAAATTCTTAAAATAGGTCATTATTCCTCAAATGCTCTCTCAGTTGATTAGCAACAATTTTTTCAAGGATTTTAGATAAAAAAGGAAGATTAGCTATGGGTCTGTAATTTATTAACTCTTCTTGATCAAGAGAAGGTTTCTTAAGTAAGGGTTTGATTACAGCTACCTTAAGAGCCTCTGGTACATAACCATTCACTAATGACAAATTAATCATTTCCAAAATTGGGGTAATAATAATAGGAAATACTTCTTTAAACAATTTTGTCGGGATTGGATCCAAAATACAAGTTGAAGGCTTAGATGAAGAAAATATTTTTGAAAGCTCAGAAGGCTCAACTGGAACAAAACACTTCAAACAGACATCAGGCTCAAGAGCCACATTCAGTGGCTCATTGCTTACTGAGGTAGTAGTTATGTTTGGTAGGATGCTATCAATTTTAGTTTTAATAGATTCAATTTTATCAATAAAGAGTTCCATAAAGTCATTACAGCTAAGAGTTGGAGGAATGGGTGATATAACAGAGTTTTAATTTCTCGTAAGTTTAGGAACTTTATTAAAAAGAAACCTAGGATTGTTCTTAATCACCTCTATTAGTACAGTAAAATACAGATCTAGCTTGGCGCATGGTCCTTTTATACAGAAGCACGGTGTTTTTCCAGGATAAATAGGACTACTCTAAAAGCGAAAACCGCCATGTCTTCTCCAATTTCCTGGTTTTTCCCTTCAAGGTACGAAGTTCTGAATTAAACCAGGGGGCCAACCTCCTATGAGTAATCACTTTCCTTTTTATGGGGGCTACGTTGTCTAATGTTGTACGCAATGAGGACGTAATACTATGAACAACAGCATCAATCTGTGTAGGGCATGAAATTAATTTGTTGCCCTCCACTGCTTTTCTCTGAAATACTGAAGAAATTAGAGGTGGAATAGATTCTTTGAAAGCTGTAACAGCATTGTCCAATAGACACCTACTATAAAGAAATTTTCTTTCAGATTTTAAGTACTCGGTGAAAAAGAACTCAAAAGTTATCAAAAAATGGTCAGAAAGGAGAGGGTTATGAGGCAGCACTATATCTTTTTCACACTCAATGCCATAAGTCAGCACACGGTCTAAAGTGTGACCAAGAGAGTGAGTAGGTGTTTGGAATTTTTGAGTGAATCCAATTGAGTCTAAAATGGCAGTAAAGGCTACATTTAGACTGTCATTTTTGGTGTCAACATGAATGTTAAAATCTCCCACTATAATGATTTTATCAGTGTTTAACACTATGTCAGATAAAAAATCTGAGATCTGATCTATAAATTCAGAGTAAGGACCTGGCGGACGATACAAAGTAACAAACAGAAGTGGTTTATTTCTTTTAGAGGTTGGATGAGGAAGGCTATGGGTTAAATGTTCAAAAGAACTATAACTATTAGTTGGCCTGGGATTAATTAAATCATTAACTAAGAAGGACTTTGAGGATAGACATCTGATGTTCAATAAGACACTTAATAGTTGTACATTTCTTGTTTCATCTTGTTTTTATCTTTATGACATTTTCAGGATTAGTTCTTTTTAGATTGATCTTTATTCTATTTGGTTTTGGCCGTGGGCAAGACACCGTCTCAATGGGACGTTGGGTAGGTAATTGTAGAGAAGCTGCAGAGAGGAGTTCTAAACTACGACTCTCCTTCCTGGTCTGGACCCTGGTTTGTCAGTAATTTGGGGAGTTAATAAATTCTGCCATATTTCTAGAAAGAAGAGAAGCTCCGTCCAAAGTGGGATGGATGCCGTCTCTCCAGATCAGACCAGGTATTCCCCAAAAGGTTTTCCAATTATCAATGTAACCCACACCGTTTTCTGGACACCACCTAGATAACCAACGGTTGAATGACAACATGCGACTAAACATGTCGTCACTGGTCCGATCAGGCAGGGGACCAGAGAAAACTACAGAGTCCGACATTGTTTTTGCAAACTCACACACCGAAGCAACACTAATTTTAGTGACCTCCGATTGGCGTAACCTGGTGTCATTACCAGCGTGAATAACAATCTTACTGTATTTACGATTATACTTAGCCAGCAGTGTGAGGTATGATTTTATGTCGCCTGTTCTGGCCCCTGTCAAACATTTGACTATGGTTGCTGGTGTCTCTAAAGCAATGTTTCTGACTATGGATCTGCCAATTACCAGAATATGTTTCTCAGCGGGTGTATCGCTGAGTGGGGAAAATCTGTTTGAAACGTTAACAGGTTGGTGGTGATCCAAAGGCTGGGTTCTGGGACTATGCTTTCTACGTACAGTCACCCAGCCAGGCTGATTTCCCAGCTGCATGGGAACTGCTGGAGGATCACTAGGGCAACCTGTTCTAGTTGGCTCCACGCTAGCTAATGGGCCTCGGCTATCTGCGGGTGTTTTAATAGCACGGAGCCGAGCTTCCAATTCACACACCCTTGCCTCCAAAGCTAAACAAATGCTACATTTAATGCACGTACCATTATCTCCAAAGGAAGCAGAGGAATAACTAAACATCTGACACACAGAGCAGGAAAGAAGAGAAGCAGAGGGAGAAGCCATAGTACCGCTAGAAGCTAAGCTAACTAAGCTAGCGAGGGCTCACGACACAAAAAATGGTGCGTTTAGAACAATTAAGGTTTCTAAAAACTTCAGTGATGCAACAGAATTGTGTGATTAACGTGAAGGTGAGTTTAGAAACGTCTCAGTACAGAGAATTCGGAGTAATAAGAGACTAACAGACTAACAGACACACGGAGCAACAACAGGAATTGACGTCGATACGTACCACCGTCAGCCACATGCACATGCATGCAATAATCCTAATGCAAGTGGACTTCTAAATTTAAAGAAAACGTTCTATTATTATCCATCCATTCACCAGTCCATCCATCCTTTCAACAGTCCATCCATCCATCCACCAGTCCATCCATCCATCCATCCATCATGTGGCATCATTTTTGGGCATTCTAAGGTAAAACAGAAAAATCTAGTCTAACCTAATGCTATAAATAAAGAAAGAAGTTATGTCTTTTAACAAACCATGTGAATACTTTTTTTCTAAATGTCAAATGCAGATTTTCTATTGCAAGGAGAAGTATACCTATGCCAAACAATCATGTAGATGTACACTGCTAGTACAATAAATGTCTTCTTGCTTGATGGTGTTTTCTCCCACTTGCAGTATTTTAGGTATTTTAGTGTAGTTACCAATTCACAACAACAAAAACTATCTCTATTCTTACCAGCCCACACCCAATAAAGCTTATAAAATATGATCATATTTGACGTTCTCTAATTTTTTGACACAAGTCTAATATTAATGAAAGCACATTTCCTGGAATTATATTATCTCTACAAACTTGCAAATTTACCGGTAGATTAAAAAATCTAATAAATGTTTATAATTATAAATCGAGAATCCGAGATGTTTTGACGCTTAAAACAGAACCATTAGGTTGGATACATCTTGTTAGTCTGTGCTTAATACGTTTTTTCTATGCTGCACCTGATCTGTTCCAGCATTCAAAAATGAAATATCCTGTTATATTTGTTAAGATGCAAATTGTGAAGATACAATGTTGCTAATCTTTTTAAAGATTAGACAATATTGTCAAATCAAATGGTTGTTATCTAGTGAAGAAAACACCAATAACACAAAGGGCTAGCCTATCTCTTTGTAGCCACTTGGTCCAATAAACCAAGCGCACTTTAAAGCAAATCAACTTTTCTGAAAGCATAATTAAAGAGGTATTTTTAAGTGGTCTTTAAAATATTGATGAAATGCTATTTCTGCCATGCATTTCTATTTTTCATGAATCGCGTGTAAATTCAGCAAATGAGTGTACACTCACACTTTATCTATGCTCTACTCAATTTAATCTGTGTAACATTTTTACACTTAAAATATTGAGTAAATTTGAAAGCTGTGAAATCATTCAGATTTACCTCATGAAATAGGTAAATGTAATAAAATAAAAATAGCAGATATAAACAACTACATTAAGTACAATGAAATATAAAATTGAGTTGATATAATTAGAATTTTAAGTTCAAACCACTCAGAAAATTGAGTAGATAAAATTCAAATGTTATGTGGATGCAACTGAAAATGTTATTATTGTTTAACCAAATAATTCTGCTACCTTTCCTTAATATTTTTAACATAATGTACATCATACTGTACCATCAAATATCCAAACAAATGTGTTATATTTACTTATTACTTTAAAAAGTATTAACTCATTAACCAAGATGCATTTTAGATCTAAATCAAACAAAATAAACAAGGGAGTTCGACAAATGTCAAAATGTTTAATTGAACATTTGTGTTATTTGACTAATATAAAATATCAAGTTTAAATCTGAACAGCTTATCTTGGCAAAAAATGTGTTTATATGTCTATGCAGCAAAAAGAGCTGAACTGAACCCCTAAGGGGTCTCTATAATCTTGGTTAAAATGCACCAAGAACAGGCTACTAAGTTTAATTCACCACATAAAAACAACATGCCAGTTACAGTAAATTGCTAGGAATCTCCGCTTGCATTAAAACTTTGATCATGTTAGATATTGCCAGTGACGATGCGACAATGTCCATGTGAGCATCAGGCTGAAATGAACACAAGGATATTGCTGTAATGGAAGAAAAGTTTGCCTCCTACTGAAATGCACCAAAAACAGTTGTATTTTACTTAAATTTGTTAAGTTCAACAACAGAAAATACCAGTCCAAAATGCACTTTCACTATGAACAAAACTAAACTCTTATGTTAACATTATTGCAACAGCATATCAGCAAACTTTAGAATTGTCCATGAAAATTCTATTAACATTTAAGAGAACAAGAGAGTATCTTAATGAACAGTAGCCAGCAACTATCTACTGAGGTAATTCTTCAGTCTCTGAACCTTGTTGGAAAGGTTTCCAGAATCTAGCTTCAGCAGTACTTTCTCGAAAACCTCAAAACTGTACTTGAGACTCTTGGGGTATCGCAGATCTAAGCCGTAGGTCAGCCCCAAGAGATAGCAGCAGGCTCTGCTAACATCCCTGAGACCACTGAGGACAGTGTTGCCCTCAATCACAATCCGACATCGATTGACCCATCTCGTTTCCTCAGCAGGTAAATCTTCATCACCTATTCTGATAACTCCTCTTGAACACAGACTGATCCATCAGCAGCATCCTACAGACATAAAGATAACTGTTTAAAGCTCATTTTCAAGCTGCATGTCACATGACAAATGCCACCTACTAACATAAGAGTAAAGCTAGATATAAAGTGAACAAACTAAAAAATACTAGTGTGGTGTTCCCAATTTTGTCCTTGTTTTTTGTTTTTTAAACAAGACAAGAAACTTAGTTAGTGATTTTATATAATTGATTTCCCTCTAAAAAAAACTAAATAGACAGAAAATAACATTCACATTGTAAAAATCTGGACAACTACAGTATTATACGAACCTCAAAGTCCTTGAACAAGACACCAGCATCTTCTCCCAAATGGCTGATGAGACATCGGATGACAACCTCACGTGACTGTTGAATGGGGATCCCACTGTGCAGAACAGAAAGTTTTTTCAACAACCAATAAAACACAATACTACACATTGAAGCAGAGGTTTGATTTTTTGGAAAAAACTTTACGTCAAACCTTTCAATAGGATTTACATTAGAAACTTTTAACTGGAGTTGGATTGGAGTGACTTAAAAAGAAAAAAAAAACATGTAAAATGGTGTGCAGAGGATGTGAGAAATTGAGGGACAGAAATCCAAGGAAAAAAAGGACTAGTCCAATGGGATAAAGGTTAGTTGTGAGGTTATAAATATGTAATTAGTGAGGGTAATTAACTTAAAGGAGAGAAATGTGAATGAGAGATGGAATTATGGTTAATGCAGGTAAGCTATAAATTGAATAGGTGGAGGATACATCTTAATACCTGATGTAGAACACTCATTTGTGCCCATTGTCTCTCTCCTGTAGCACATTTCTTCGATTGAAACAAGGACAGCAGTTTAGGTGTGTAGAGGTCCACCATTGCCATTAATTTCGGCTCAAGATTCAGCGTGGTGATCGTCTGAAACTCTGCGCTAACCTGAAAGACAGCGAGACGAGGAAAAAAAAAAGGTTATTCATCCGTTTTCATTCAGCAGAGCTGTTATTCTTTGATTGCATTAGATGGCAAAGATCTAACTAACTATCTAACTAACTAACTAAGTGCCAGTGAGTGTGTAGCTGTGAATGATGCAGGTTTTCAGTTCATAATAAGTGTTGACCACTCTGTTACAACATTTCCGAATACTCACTTGCGAGACTTCAAAGAAGGCGGGCCATCTGTCCTTGATGTCACTGATGCTCATCTGTAGCCTGACAACATCTTGTGTCCGATGGGCAAAGGTTCTGGACGTCAAATCCTTGATGACTGTGCTGTCTCTGTTTTTTGATTCAGCGATTAGTTGGTTTCGGTCCATCTCTGGTTGTTCCTCACTCTGTCCTGCAGGATAGTGTGGAACAAACACAACTTCTCCTATCCGTGCTTTCTTTATATTCTTTGCAGGCCATCTGGGTGCTTGTTCTTAAGTGAGTTGCAGGGAAATCCAAGGTTCCGAAGCTTTGACCTGTATTTTCCCATCTTATATTTCTTATATTTAAAGACAGAATACTGAATAGCCACGACCTAATGTACCAAATGTGCTTGAGTCGTCAATGCTTGAGCAGCTCGCCTTTTGAAGAATCCTCAAATTTGCAGAGCTTACATTGCCATCCCATTAGCCGCCATCTTAAAAAAAGATGTAAAAAGTGTTACAATATGGAGCAAAAGACTGATTTAATACCATTTCTATTGATGTAGATAGTTTTTGAACCACTATGTTTTTTCCTATGGATCTATTAAAATGATCCATAGAAAAAAACACTCTTTTTGTAAACTATACAACTACTATGGAAAATATACACCAAAAAGGGTAAATTAATTCTTAAGGTTATTTAGTTATTAATGGGTGAACAGAGGGTTATTCAAACACTATTACCGGTATTATTGTCACATCTAGGTTTTTTACTGCATCAGTAGTCTCAATTGTTGTACTACAATAATAAATGTATATGACCTGATGCAGCACGCTCATTCCTCTACAATGCATTGTAAATTATTCATTCTCTCAGACCCACTACACTTCAAACTACTAGCTTTACCGGTTGTGCTGTGTGAGCTGAAAAGCAACGGCTGAATTAACACTAACGGATTACATTGTGTCATTGTTACATATTACATTTTTTTGTACATTTTTTAGCACTCTACTTACTGGCATATCGAGTTTCTCCAGGTGATTTCTACCGCTGCGCCTCCTCGACCGTTGCTTGCCAGGTGTTGTTGATTGAAGCAGGGTTAAAATCCCATGATTCCACTCTTTTGCCGCGTGAATGTCGGCACGTCACATTAAAAACCACTCGATTTTGCAAGTTGTTGTTGTAGATGAAGTCTTTTGAGTTAAAGTGACTAATAATTAACGCTCTCGAAACAGATTGGTTTAATTTTTCCATACTCAAAAAATATGACTGGTATTTACTTAATATAGTACAGATAACTAAAGATTATATTGTCTTTGTTTAATATTAATTTCTATTGTGAAATAAACTTAAATAATAGATGTAAATATAACACTAAATTAACTGTTAAGCATTTTTAAGCATTTATTTTCATATTTCCAACTAAAATAATCATTTTTGTAAATTTCACAGATTTGATTAAGATGATATAATTATTTTTTATTGTGATATATACTAAGGCCTTGAATGACTTTTTAGAGTGTAATAAAATACCTTCTCTCTACAGTATTATCCTCCAAAAATAAAAGTTCTTTATTTTCATTTGGTTTTACTTATTTAACATTTTCACTTTCCCACACGCTCATTCCTTTGTAAATAATAAAATCTAGATGCAGAAAAATGCTTCTGGAATAGTCTAACAAACATTAGTCATTTAATTTCTGCAAATAAATTATTGTCACATAAGTGAAGCAAACTCTTGGTCAGAAGGCAAATATTATTAACTGTGGCCGCGCATCTTCAGTTGATCATTTCATGTCAATTTACAGGCGTAGATGAATAATCAGTTTGTTGTTGCAGTGTTGCCAACTAGCACAGACGCTGTGCCTCCTTTGGCTCATTAGGTGACTCACTGTTGTCACTTTCCCCACTTCAAGCAGCCACAACAGCACCGTCTCTGTGTTCCAGTACCTCCTGATCAGCCTTATTGACATTGACATTCATTCTCCTGCATCTGCCAGCCTGAAGCCAATCAAGGGCAGTGTTTCTCTGTAGTCTAGTCAGTTGTGCAGACAAGCGAGGAACATTTTGCCCTTTTCACATTTAAAAAAAAACTCTAGATTTTTATTTTTTTGCTGATTCAAATAAAATTATCATTAAAATGTTTCAAATATTTAGTTTAGAAAAATTATTCACATCCCTTTAACAGCATTTTATAGATCAATGAGAAGCATTTTTTTAATTAGGAGGCAGAAGGAAAATAATTCATGTTTTTCTTTTTGTTTATTTTTTGATTTGTTTTTATGAATAAATCTGAGAAGATTAAGTACGCTATAAATGTACTTTATATTTTATATCCGTTATGCTTCACGTCCACATTAACCGCATGAGATTTGATGGTAATAAAAGTAGCTCCATGTTGCTTTGAATCTGGGTTAAGTGGATTTTATTCAAAACTGGCTTTGATCTTTTTTTTTTAGTAATTGTTTTACAATAAAATATAGATCTTTGGACTCATGTGTGTATTAAATGTATATATTGTAAATATAAATACACCGCCATGAATGACAAAGTTATAATGATTTGCATATTTGATTTGCACAATATTATTAAATGCTGAGAAATAAAACTTTAAAAAAAAATCTTTATAAAACCGGTCTCTCAAAGATAACAGCAGTCCAAACAAACAGCAGGTTTTCTTGTGAATATATAACCTTTTGCTCAGTTTTATTAAGATCAACAATGGGCCCAATGAAAATTCATGGTTCTTCTTCTGCTGGCCCCTGTCTTCACATTCAATGCGAATACTTTGCGGTGACCTACTTAGAACCCATAAATCGCTCAAACTCTTAGAGGATTGCTGCAGCATTCTACTCAGGAAACAACAATGTTTGTCTTGGCAAAATATGTAGTTGGAAAGGAAAAAAAGGGGGTCAGGGTGATATGAAATGGTGAATGAGATGGAAGCATGAGATAAAGGTAAGATAAGGGGCAGAGAGCTTGTGAAGATTCTCCCATTCACGCCTGGTAGCCCAGCGGCTGGTGCGCAGGGTTGTATAATGGTTCAACGTGTAATGTCAAGCACAAAAAACAGGGATTCAACACAAAGAGACTACTCAAGCCCTTTGGGTAAGGGGAGTGATTTCAGTAAAAACATACATCCACAGAAAGCGACAGCCCTGTTCAGAAGCAGATAAAAAAAATAAAAAAATCCTAAATCTAAATCAGCACATATTTATGTCTTTTTTTGTGCTTCTTACCACAGCCAATCCCCACAGCTAAGAGGGACATGAATGTGTGAGAGAGGAGTGACCTACTGCACAGTTAGGATTTGAAAGTGTTCAATGACTGTGATCCCACTCGACATCCAACAAACCAGACCATGCAGCCTCATTAGCATACAATAAAACAACAAAAGCGATTGAGAAGCTTGGACGGATCTGTTATGCAATTGTCAGCCTGTAGGGAAGTGCGCTGGGAAATGGCGGCAGACCGCTCGTTGTGTTTGTCGGCTGCACACATATATAACAATTAATTAAACTCCGTCTCCTTGGTCTTTTTTCTATTTCTAGAGAGGCAGAAGCCTAAGGTCAGCCGACCCAAGGCACAGCAGCACGTGCCGGCTGGACCTAGGCATCACTAAAAATGTCACACAGCGTTAACTCACAAACTGGAGAGCACCCTAAGGTGAGGAGATCAGAGGGAAAACTATAAATGGCAATGTTTTTGCTCACCTCTTTGTAAGTGCAGCAATTACAAATGCGCTGTTCAGTCGGCTCCTGCTGCTCCAATAATGGCTGCGTTTGTTTTACTTTTTCCTTTTTGAAAGATATATCTGATTAAAGCCCTCTTGTAATTTGAGGGATTGCCACACAAGCCATTGTTTCGGTCTGTTGATTCCAGTGGAGTGAATGCTGCAAGTCAATTACACAATGGGATCTGCATGAAAACTTTTTCAAACCGATTTGTAATGATATATGCATGATTTTAATTGATTTTCTTGTAAAGTGCCTTGAGACGACATCTGTTGTAAATTGGCGCTTTATAAATAAACCGATTCTTGATTCTTGAAATTCAATCAAATGAGAGAGCTGATAAATACAAAATAGACTCAAGAGTTCAGTAGATCCATTCCGTTTACGCTCTGTGGGAAACAACATGGGGGTACTGATAAGTGATAGTTCATTCTGTAAACATGCAGAACAGGTAGACCTGGACACACAAGCAGAAGAACAGATTCTTCGCATGTTAGAGCTACATGAAAGTATGCCAGTCTTTTCTCTTCCTGCCATCTCTGTCTCTCTCCATCTCCCACCGTGTGTTGAGAGCATGAGAGAGGATTTCTGCAGGGCGTGTTGGAGTGTGAGTCATCATCGTCGCAGAGAGAGAATGTCGAGCGAGGGATTCTTTAAGTCGGAGATGGTGCTTATGGCAGCAATGTGGTGACGAGACATTAAATGCCCTTTCCTTTAACAGGGTTAAGATCCCCCACAAATGTCAAACAACATGTGAAAGGATATACATAATAGCAAATTTATCCCTATATAGGAAGAATGTGCTATTTTTTTCGCAGCACAGAAACTCCAAATTAGCTCCCCACAAAGAGGGCGTGCAAAAGTCTCATGCAACTGTCTGATCAAAGGAAATGAAGAATGAATATAATGTGTAATTATTTCATACATTCATTCATCATCGTTCACATCATCGTTCACCAGTCAGAGAAACCCAATTCAATTTACAAAAAAACCCCTAAATAATAGTAATAAACTGGAATCTTTCTGATACTTTGGTTAAATTCTTTAAAAAAAATCTGTCTTACAATGATCCAGCCTATGTTAAAAAGCTGCTTTTCACTGCAATTTCCTTCCCATATCCTGAATTTACATCAGGGTTGATAATTCCTTATCCCAAGCGGCCACATTGATAAGTGAGATTGTTGTTGAGAGCTGGATCATTGGCTGAACTGAATTAATCATTTTTTTAAATGATACTCTGAATTAGATTTATTTTTTAACTGCTGTTTGGAGCAGAACTTATTGAAACCAAATGGTAAAATACCACAAGCTGTACTGCCATCTGACACTTTAAATTGTCTAACTACTATCTTTTGAACCAGCTCCAAAAAAATTAAAAAGTGATCCACATCCAGAACATCACAAACTTCAGAGGCTGTGATGTGTCAGCAGGAGACCTGAGCGTGTCACTAGCGGACAAACTGAACTGTTTCTTTGCTTGCTTCGTGACACCCCAGGACTACCAATCTTCTCCGGCCCTGCTACCCCAATCGAATCCCAGCCCGACCACATTCACTGTCCAGGAGCAAGAGGTACTGAGGGTGCTTTTGGCAGTGAACCCCAGGAAGACTGCTGGACTAGACGGAGTACCGGGAAAGGTGGACAGAGCATGTGCCCACCAGCTCACTTTGATTGTCACCAGGATTTTCCCTGGCTGAAGCACTCATCCCTCCCTGCCTAAAGACAGCCACAATCATCCCCGTTCCAAAGAAGTCACCAATCACCAACGTGAATGATTACCGCCCAGTGGCCCTCTCACCGGTAGTTATGAAGTACTTTGAGAGGCTGGTCCTCCAACTCATCGGAGACCACCCCCCCCCCACTTTCGATACCCACCAATTTGCATATCGGAAGACGCCTTTGTGGTAGCTCTCCATTTTGTACTGAGCCACCTGGAACAGCAGCAGAGCTACGCACGCATGCTTTTTGTGGATTACAGCTCAGCGTTTAACACAATCATCCTAGACATACTAATTTCCCATCTGCACACCCTGGGCCTCCCCCTTCTAATAAGTTCCTGGATAAAGGACTTCCTAACCAACCGTCCCCTGATTAAGAGACTTGGGCCCCATTGCTCCTCCACCTGCACATTGAACACTTGCTCCCCAGAGGGCTGTGTGCTGAGCCCCCTCCTGTACTGCCTCTACACCCATGACTGGAGCCCGCTCCACGACAACAACCTCATCGTCAAGTTTGCTGACGACACCACCGTGGTCAGACTCATCTCAGGCAGAGAGGAGGCAGCTTACAGAGAGAAGGTCCTGAAGTTGACAGCCTGGTGTTCACAGAACAATCTTGCACTGAACACCAGGAAAACAAAAGAGATCATCGTCGACTCCAAGGAAAACAGGACCGACCCAGCCCCTCTCAACATCAATGGCGAGCGTGTGGAGACGGTCCACACCTTCAGGTACCTTGGTCTCCTATTCTCTGCTGATCTCTCTTGTTCGGAGAACGTCACAGCTGTTATCAAGAGAGCTCAGCAGCGACTTCACTACCTGAGGGTAATGAAGGGGTAATCAAAGCGGCACAAAGAATCATCGGCTGCCCCTTCTCCATCCTGACGTACATCTACATCTCCCGCTGCATCAGCAGAGCGAGAAACATCATCAAGGACAGCTAACACCCTGGCTTTGAACTGTTCGACCTGCTGCTCTCTGGCAGGCGCTACAGGTGCATCAAGGCCAGGACAAATAGACTCAAAAACAGCTTCTTTTCCCAAGCAGTCACCACCCTAAACTAAACTGGACTCTAACTGTGCAATACCCTCATCTCTGGCCCCTTTTCCATCAAACTGGTTCAAGTGCTGTTTCGGTGCTAGAGCCAGAGTTAGCACCAGTTCTTTGTATTTCCACTGACCAAACTGGTTCCAAACTAGTGCTTAGCTGGCCCCAACTCTTTCTGGGGTCAGAGGAAAGAACCGGTTCAACGTGTTGACGTCAGCGACTGGGGGTTTGGCTACAGAACAACTAATAGCCGGTAAACAGGAAAAGAGCAGCAGTTTTTAAACAAATGGTTCTTTGTCGATTCGCACTTGGAACCAGCCGTGAACCAATTCTAGCACGAGCACAGAGCCAGCCCTTGGTGCAAAAGGGGTGTATGTGCAATACAATGCCAATACAACAATATCTGTGCAATATTCTATATTTATATTATATTTTATTTGTAAGTGCAATCTCATCACCATATTTGTACCTATCTAGATAGTGTTATTTTTTTCTGTATACATTTCATATTCTTATACATTATTTTCTGCAGATCTTTACACAGTTTATTTTCTGTATGTATTTTTTACAAATTTTTTGCATGGCACTGAAAGGAGTGGTTCTCCAATCTTGTTGTACAATGTGTATAATGACAATAAAAAGGCAGTCTGTTCTATTCAATAGTTTGTAAATGGGTATCAATAATAGCTGTAAAGTCATATTTTCTCAACATAGTGCTGACATATGTGTATCTACACAAAATTTCATATTTATCACAAACTTCAATTTTCATTGTTTGCACAATTAATATAAAATAATAAAACAGTTTATTTCCCTCTTTGAAATCTGGAACTTGTGTCGTTCGTATCAATGCTGCTTCAGGAACCTTCCAGCATAGGTAACCAAATACCTATTTGTCTGTATTTTAAGTAGGCAGATCTAATGTTCTTTTAAACTATGTCCATTAAACAAAATGCAAACATTTTATTGATAATACTATTTTTCTACCGTAAAATTAATAACTATTACCCAATTAAGAGACCTATAACATTTTGAATAGTAACAACAATATAGCACTCAGTTTTTCTAAATGCTTTGTCTAATATGGTCTTACCTTCTCCCACACAGAGTATGTGCAAGCTTTAAAGACGAGTTCCCTCATATCCAGATCGCAGTCCGGTAACAAGTGACAAGTGTCTGCATGTATAACTGCGTCTTGAAGCTCTTCGAACTAGTCTTCACTGAATTCTGGAACTGCAGCAAAAAGACTGCAACGTGATCCTGAATGCAAGCTGACATTCAACTCTGCATATTAAATTACAGTGTGTGGATAGATAGCTGCAGCTAACCAATGTTACAGCACCACAAGCCAACTAGGCTACAGTAGGTTTTTTTCTATAATGCGCTTCAGAAACAGTAGAAATCAGTCTCGTTGTTTGTAAAAATGTAAGCCATAGAAAAACTATTTTTACCTGTTTGTATCTGTTTTCTTATAAAGCCTTTTTCCCTGACAAAAAACATATGTTAGTTTGTGATTTTGCCAGTTATGTCCCTAAAAAGCTGTGTGGGAAGTAGACTTTTCTATTAGCAAAATATATGTTGGCATACACAATATTTGGTTGATGTAAGGAACCTGAGTTTTCCTTAATCTAATTGTATTTCACCTTTTACAATAACATTCACAGTGAGAGACAGTGGTAGCTTTCTTTCGGTCACCATGATGTGACCTTTTATGATCAGATACTACTAGGCAGCTTTCAGCTGAATCAGAAGTCGTTCAATTGTATAATAGTTTTAGCAAAGCAATGTGTTTATGAAGCAAATTTAAGGCATAACTGCGAGACGTTATCAGACAAACCAAGCAGAAGAAGAAAAAGTGGTAACATTTGCTAGAAGGCAAGATACTCTGGAAGTAGACATCCTCAGCAGTAAAATGTGAGTTTAACCAAACCTGTACATGTATGTTCATTTAGATTTAGACATAAATGTGTGTGTTAATGTTTTAGCTGATATATTGTTAGAACTTTTAGTAAGTTTTTTTTTTATTCCTCTTGGTGATCCCACACACCTTACCTTTATTTAGAAAAGATTTTACTAAAAACATTACTTTACAAGTATGATTATAACTTTGTGTTTTGAGCCTGCTGGCATAATCTTTCAAATCATGAAAATCCAAAATTAGATAAAAAATATTTTAATTCTGTCTGAAAATTGAGGAGGAACAGCAAAACGTTCACAAACTAGGCCTTATGATGGTTTGGGGTTTTTGTAAATATAGTGATGGTCCTAGTTATTATAAATAAAAGGGAGCTGTCGAGACAAAATAGCTGGAGTAAGGCTGCCTGCAAAGAAGTTTAAGAAATTATTTTCAAACCTTGTTTAATCTAAGGTTGGGAAGCTTTGAACAATCATTGCATTTACTAATTCCATGATATTCTGTGTTAAAACAAAATAGTTAATTCCTTGGAGCAGTTTGCATATCAGGTTTTAAAAATGCAAAATGTACCCCTTACTACATTTTATTGCCAATACCTGAATAGCTAAACAAAATTGTTAAAATTTAAAAAAGGTTAGTTTAAAAGGAAAGCCGTGAGTTTGTTTATAAAGGAATACAGTAAATTCCCAAATGCTAGATGAGTAATAGTCAGACTCACTAATTTTAAACTAAAATTATAAAAGAAGAAACAGAAATAAAGTCTGTAGATGGATCAAATGAATCTGCATAAATCACCATTTTAGTGAGGATTTCATATTAAATAAAAATATACATATTTCATTCATCTCCAGCGAGGTAGTCAAAACCACTTGTTCCCAAAACCTATCTTGAAGAACCTTTTGAGAACGACACATTAAAGATTTGAAAGTGTAGCAAGCAGCAACAGTGTCATCAAGCTTAAAGAATACAAAAAAAAGTTGAAAAGTGATAATAAAATGCATTGATGAGCCGGAATTTGTGACTGAAAAAAAGATGTAAAGAGGGTTTTAAAGCAAACAGTGACAAGCTCAAAATATGCCTGCTAATCAGCTGGTGCCTCTTTCTGTATGTGCCTCTTAGAAATGCTGGGAGCCATCAATGGTCTTTCATTTCACACCAACACCATTCTAATTAAAGGGTACTTGACTGAACTCAATTAGTAGCTTCTAAATAATGTTCAACCGAACCGACTAAAATAAAACAGACACATTTTCCTACGAAAACATATCTTTGTAAACACAAAGAAAGAAAGAAAGAAAGAAAGAAAGAAAAAAGGTCCACGGTCTGCCCTTTTTCACTATGCGGCAAATGACTACAAGATTTCATATTCATTAAAATGTCTACTTCTCTCCTGGTAGGTCTCCTGTTTCATTGACCAGAACGGATGTTGTTTTGTGCTTAAGGCCAAATTCTGATTTACTCCAGTCCTATGAATTAGAGACGACCTCACACATTATATACTCTACAGCCATTCAAATCCGTGCAAATTGTCAGTATACCTCAAAAATTATCTAACTCACTTTGCACAGAGGCTCTCCCACATGTATGCTGCTATAGATAAGCAACAAATATTTTAAAACGCACCATATTTTTCAAAGCATTGAAATCATTACCTTAATCTAATGATGAGATCATTACAATAATGCCAGGAGACTATTTTGATGCAGGGATGATACATAATAACAAAAAAGTTAATATGTATTAACGCATATTACATTTGCATAAATAGCACTTTAAGATCAGAGGCTTTTATTGCACCTAGACCTGAACTACACCTTTAAGCATCTCTTTTACTTGATATTATAGCTTAGCGATATAAATAACAGGCATTGTAATTAGTCACCGTGTAATGAGAGCGACCCTGTTACAGCTGATGGGTCACAAACTGATTTGGGTTATCTAATGAGCTCTGATCTTTACATCAAATGCAAATCCTTCCCTTTATTGTCACTCATTCCTTTCTGCACACTCTCATGAAAAACTTATCCTCTTTGCTAAAGAGGAGCAAAAGTATCAATATTTATGCACTGACTGTCAATAAATATCAGCAGCCAATTCAGAAATTAATGTATGCCCGTGACATATTTTAATCTCCCCATGAAGGTCACATTACTCAAACAATGCCTGAGAGACCGATACATGCATGCCACAGCAGCTATAAAGAGGCATTCACATAGATTATACCTTGATTCAGACCCAGCAACTAATGTCACCAAACCACATACAGTGCGTAAAAACAGAGGAATCATCAACCAATAATTGCTTCATTAAAAGCCACTATGTTGCAGATGCTGTGGCCGAACAGAGATTTGTTTTTGCGATTTAAACTTGTGTAACTTGTGTACATTATAGATGAGAAAGAGGAGTAGAGAAGCAATTGGTAAGACTCATGTTCCAGAAGGGGTTTAAAACCTTATATCATACTTTATTTGAATTCTAAGCCACAGGGATGACTCGGTAACAACTTCTTTGTTGAAGGGTGTAGCATTTGGCACATCACTCATTTTCGTACATGGAGAGAGAAAAAGAAGTGTTCTGATTGCTGAGACTGATTTATTGCAAAAAAAATCCTGCCATCTTATTCATTTGTCACTTTGCTAAAAAAGCCTATAAAAGTTAGATGAACATTTTACAATCTTGTTAAAAACGGCTACATTATTAAAAGGCCACATTCATCCTGTGAGGCCAGAAATTTAATTCCAGCCCAATGCAGCGGCTGGAATTGAGAAGCTTGGCAGTGACTTAGTGTGGATATACTAAATATTAGCACAAGATGATTTAGGCCCCTTGTATCCTGCATGGACTCAAGCAGGTCAAGAAACAGAGGGATTGTGGAAATATGACTAACCTATATACAGTACTTCCTTTAGCTTTCAATAGGCTAAATAAAGCAATGTGTTTAAAGTTGTTTATAGTTCTCTATGACTTCAAATATTCTATATACAGGTTTTTTTTGTAACATGGATACAGTAAATTTTTTTACATGAAAACCTTTGGTTCTACCTTGAGATGCCAGAGCAATGTGAGGAATAAAAAGAATAAATAAATATGTGGCTATCATGATAGGCCATGCTGTATTTAAATGTGGTTGGTGTCAGCGTATCTCGAATACTCCCAACCTTGGCGGAGACCAAACAAGGAATCTTACATTTGATGAATATTGTTGCGTTATTTCCTATGTAAAGAGAAATAAATGTTTCAACTGTTGGTTGCATATGTGAACTAAGGATGGAAAGATACTTTTGTGGTTCCAGTTGCATTGCATGAATTGAATGAGTTTATAAGGACGTTGTCCTGTTGAGTTGTTTGTTTTTTTTAAATGGCACCCGAGTGTGTAATTCACTTCTACTACCTCGAAATGGTGAAAAACAACAAAAAACAAAAGCTCAGTCAATCGTAATAAAAAAACTACCACAAGGAAGAACTATTGTGCCAAGCTGTTGAAATTAGGCTATATGAAGCAGTCTTAGGTTTCATTGTAAAAATGATTAATACCCTTTTCCCACCAAGCTGGTTCCAGTGTTGGTTCAGTGCTAGAGTTAGCACCGGTTCTATGTGTTTCCACTGACCAAACTGGTTCCAAACTGGTGCTTACTTGGCACCAACTCTTTCTGGGGCCAAGGGAAAGAACCGGTCGTGAGGACGTCAGGCACTGGGGGTGGGGCTACGGAAACACTAAGAGCCGGTAAAGAGGTAAATAGCTGCCGTTTTTAAACAACAGTGGAGTTGCTTGAGCGACAAAAGAAACAAAATGGACCCGAAGTCAAAGCAGCAGTGGTCAGCGAAGGAGACAATCTTCCTGCTCGAAGTGTGGTCCTTCACCAAAGTGTAAAAAAAAGGACCAAACTGGTTTTCCAATACATCCAGCAAGAGATGGCTACGGGAGGGTATGAGCCTGTGGCGAGCAAATTATTCACAAGCTTAAAAACATTAAGGAAGTTTACGCTAAATCTACTGGGTAATTGTGACGTACGTATATGCATGGAGTGACGTACAACGTAGCATTCCAGCCAGCACCAGTGTGTGGAAAAACAAACGGTTCTTTGTCGGTTAGCACGTGGAACCAGCCACAAACCGGCTCTAGCACAAGCACGGAACCAGCCCTTGGTGGAAATAAGGTATTACTGGCAAGGACAGGTTACTATACTGATGACAGCTTGGGTTGTATTTAAAGAAAAACTGTGTTTCACAATTATGCAAATGTGACACTGTGAGAAAAATCCTGTTTGCTAAACTGGATTAATTTGTATTTTTAGCTTTAGGGCTAGATGTTGCCTGAGAGAAATGAAATAAATCACCAAAAACTCAGAGCTCTCTTGTCCCACCAATACATATACTGTTGTTCTCAAAAATGCTTTTTCTTCAAATGTCTTAGAATCATCGGAATCTAACTATCTACTTACACCCAGTTATCAAAGAGAAACCGAGATAACCCACATGCAAAAATAAAAGAAACAGAACTATTCATTTCATTAGATAAGCTAAACGGAGGAGCTGAGCAAATGGTGCGTAGCAAAAAAAAAATATGGTCCTGGGCCAGGCAGCAGCATCTGAGCGTTAATAAGGGCAGTAATTGAATTAGAGGATCAGTGAAAGCCTATAGTGTGGGCGCCACATAGTTCTAATTTCATAACAAGTGGTGTAAACATGAGGTTTGCCCCCAGAGCTTAAAGCCTCCAATATTGATGGATGCACAAAAACAAATAACTACAATCGAAGCCTTTTTGGGAATGCAGCACACTTTTTCTAAGGTAACAATTTATACTCAGTCAAAAAGTCTTTATGAGATCAAAAAAACATCACAATTGCAAAACCTGTTGTGCAAAATACAAATTATTTTCACCTTGAGATACTCTTCATGCCTCTTGAACTATAGCACATCACAGTCACAAACTTCAGTGTATTTTATGAACTAAATCAACAAAACACCAAGTTACTCTTGAACAAAGAGTCCACAGGCTAAATAAACTTGAGATCTAAGTAGGGTACTCCTTCCAGCATGACAGTGCTAAACATTAAGGCAGAGCTGCAATGTAATGGTTTAAATCAAACCAGATATATGAATTAGGGTGGCCCAGTCAAAGTCTAGGCCTAGATCTAAGGAGACTTTAAACATGCTGCTCACTGACACTTTCTCGAATACTTGTCTGTATTTTGCTATACCAGGACCAGGGTTCCTCTCGCTTGTGCAAGACATACGTCTAATTGGAAGTTAAACGTTTTTGATGCACTAGTTTACTGTGAACCTGAATACAGCTCAAGTAAGCACTTCTGACAATAAGCCACAAAATAGACGGTTTTCCATATCAATTTTCAAGCAAAGCATAAGAGCACAGTAATGAACCAGAGTGAAAGAGAAACATGTGTTTTGCAAATGGTGTTTGGAGAATCGCCTTGCCAAGCACTGCAGATCACATTACAACACAAGCCACTAAATCGCTAAATTATCTTGACAACAGAGAGCAAATCATCTCATGCAACTCACATATAGAAAAATGCCTATACAGTAAAAGGATATCTCAGTATAAATAGATACTGAGTCACTTCTCCAACACAACAGCGCTACACAGCGTTTTCTATACTAAATAAAGGCAATTTTTACCACATACGTTAGTATACAGTCAGGGTTCCATGAAGTATCTTTCAGCAAAGAGATTTTTTTGTTTTCGCAGTTAAAGATGGGAATGTGTTCCAGAAACCATTGATTTGCTTTGTATCTTGTTTCTCATTTGTTGTAACACAATCAAAAAGGTCAAATGTATCATTGATAAATTACCAATAAAAGTGTTTTCTTCTTAAATAAGGTTACCATAAAGTTGACTCTGTTAATTTAATTTGACCACACAGCCAGTAGATGTTATGTGAACAGGATGAAAAAAGAGACACAAACATGAACTCTGTCTCTGTAAAAAGAACAAGTGATGAAACAATTTTTTATTTTCTGCTTAAATTTAAATTTGTAGTACCAAAAAAACATAGGAATATATTTTACGTGGTTCACAGACATTTTCGTCAAAGTTCAGACTTTAAAAGGTTTGTAAAGAATATAGTCTATCCTGCGAATCATCATTTTGCTTGAGAATTATCTGTATTTTGGCAAAGCCAGGATTTTCTATGACTCCTTGGAAATACAAGAAAGATTGAACTCTCCACTTTGGTTCTTTTACGGATGTGCTAAAGCACAGTGGAAACACAGTATTCAGGAAATAGAGACCATAGTCAACAGATAATTGTAAAAATATTTGAGAATCATTCCAAACTGCTTAAAACTGCCCATTTTACTAGTTCCCTAATATGAACACTTTGTCATTTCTCCTTATTGCGATACAACCAATTAGTAACAATGTTTCCTAGTACAGGAAATATTTTAATTAGTTCACTGAAAATACCAGCTAATTAACTGACACGATGGCTAATATATTGAATATTGAATATGTAAACAAAGGGGTTACTATAATGGACTGGATGGTAGGACATCACTATTCAAATACATGATTCACTCAATGTTCTGGAAATTCCCCACTATTTCTACATGTTTATACTCACTGAACTTTTTTTTTTTTTAATGCCAATGTGAGAAATTATGTGACAGCAGGTTCACTTTCTTAACAACTTATCAACTGAAAGAAAATGTGCTTTGCAGAGAAAACTCAATAATACATTTATACACATTTTCAGATAAAGTTGGATTTCTATTGTCACTAGTCTGAAATGTCTCACTATTCTGTTACAACCAGTGTTTCTTCTTATAACCCACAGACATATGACATTGACAGTAGGCTGCACCAAAGGAAAAATACCATCAGCAGAGTGAGTGTGAAGTTTGCTATAGTATCTCTCTTAATACTTTTCAATGCTGCAGCCTAATGGAGTTTTCTGAAGTCCCTCATTCTTTGTCAGCTATTTATTATGGCTTTGCTCAGCGGAGTAGAATATAATAATTTTAATTAATGATGTTGTTGAAATTATTCTGGTTTTTGTTTTTTCTCCTGAGGGACCTAACCTTATCACCTCTTACCCATAATCTAAAATGACTAAAACTCTTATTTTCTATTTGGAAATTAT
Source organism: Orestias chungarensis (assembly GCA_032876305.1). NCBI lineage: Eukaryota > Metazoa > Chordata > Actinopteri > Cyprinodontiformes > Cyprinodontidae > Orestias > Orestias chungarensis. The sequence continues at coordinate 2,909,296 of JAVLVB010000857.1, read as the reverse complement.
TTGTGATCTGGGCTAAACATTTTGTTAACTCTAAAGCAGTAGTTATTCCCATAGAAACCATTGACATTAGAGTTTTCCCATAAGCAATATAATGATGGAAACATGACAGTAAATGAGGTCAAATATTTTTGTTAAACGAATCATTAAGTCTTTATCGAGTCTTTAAGTTAAATTACTCAAAGATAAATGTTTTATTTCCCAATTTATTTCTAGCCACACACAGCAGCTTTGAGAATACTGCTGCATGTGACTAAAATGCCAATCAAACCCTGAAGACATGCTGACAAGCTAATTATCAAGCAGCTCTGTCACAAGCAGAATAGAATTTATTTAAATAAGGTTCACACCACCATCATTATGTAAATAATCACAAGTCTTGGTGCTTACCTCACACCCCACTAGACTACAGCTGGCGGACTTTAACACAACAGGGTCACTCTCTCAGTGTGAGACAAGAAGGTTTATGGGTTCCAAAAGACCATTTGAGAATCGGAGCCTTGGTCTTTTTCATCCCATCAAATTTAAACTTAATTAGCATGCCATAATAAATGGGATCTAGACAACAGCTTTGTTATTTGGAACAGAAAACAGCCAAAATGTGTCCCCAAACTTGTCACACCATTAGCAATATCAGTTGCATTGTTAAAATCAACACTCAGAAACTGTTAACATAAAGCCTCGGTTTTTTGTTTACTGAGAAGATGTTACCCATTACATGAAAACAACCGTCTCTTAAGCTCTGAAGAGACATCACAAAGAAGGCCGACAGCTTCATTCAGAAAATAAACACTTCTTGATGTTTTGGTGCTCTTGAATTTTCTCAAACTGGACTATGGGGATTGGGGGAAATAAGAAGAATTACCCCCATGGTATGTCAAATTTTTAGCAACATGGCTATTGGATCTGAATTACAACATGGTCAGAAAAAGCGAAAGTATCGAACCGAGCAGAAGCCAGGTGAAACACACAGCCTGATTATTGGAAAGGTAGAAGGAAGAGGATGGGTAGAGTGAACTGAGAATGCAGAAAGGCAACAGAAGCCTAACTAACAATATCTTTCCTAACAAATCAAGGCACTTAGATGGTCATCATTTAGCAAACAGCACATCAAAATGTGAAGCAGATTAGTTACAGAAGGAGAGAAAAATGGTTGGTGCCACTGTTCTCATCTAACTGAAAGCCAAAGCTAATCTACAAACTGAATAGTCAAAACTTGAAATAGTGGTAGTGCAGCAGATTCAAAGTTTGGTATAAAAAATGGAAATGAGTAGGGATGCTTTCTAATTTTTATCAGTAGGTCAGGCAGCAAGTGGTTTGCTGGATATTTTAGTAAGAAAGGTAAAGGCCTCACCAACTATCTCATCATTCCCTGAAGTCAGTTCTGAAATTCATATTATGGCCAAGGCAATACAGGTAAATCAAAGTGGTCAATAACTTTATGGTCTCAATAGGTACCTTCTTCTATAAACCTTACCTTTGAACAAAAAACTGGTGGCCATAGCTTCTGTATGTGAGAATGTCAATATTTGAACATGGTCACTTATCAAATAAAAAACAGTCTGGAAAAAAAAAAATCAACATCAGGGAGGATTCAAAAAACATAAACAGAAGTAAACACGGCTCATTTGAGAATGAACCCAACGTTTGCACACAAGATTATCCGTAGCTGAATGAAGAATGACATAAACGCAAAAAAAGGGTAACGGCAAAATGCTTCAATGCCAGGGTCAACATGCTTTTATCTCAAATTCACAAAAGGCACTCACCAGTAAATTTTGATGGAGTTTTTGGTGAATCAGGGACTCTTGGTGGAGTTGAAGAGTTCGGCTGTTGTCTTCTATCAGATGAGAGTTGTCCACACGGGGCAAAATATAATTTTTCACCTGAAAACATCACAAGGATATATAAATCATTATTGATTGCTTAAATTTCTGTAATCCATGAAGGCAATAAAACTGTTCTTTTTTAACAAAAACTGCTCTTGTGTAACAAAAATATACCTTTCTCGATGATTGACACCCATAATCAACTAAAGTGATTATGCTGATGTGAAACCTAAGATCTAGGCTCATGGCAAAAAGTATCAAGTAGAGTTAGTACCAAGGTACTGGAAACGGTAACACAAAGGATACAGTATAAAAACGGATAAAATCTTTTAACAAACTGTTATGTTTTGGGGGGTTTTTTGTTTTGTTTTTTAATGATCAAGAATGAGTTTATTTATATAGCGACAATTTACAACAGATTTCGTCTCAAGGCACTTTGCAAGACAATCAATAGAAACCATAGATACATCATTATAAATCAGTTTGAAAAAGATTCCAATCTAATTAAGCTTAGCAGATCACATCGAGTCATGACTTGCAGCATTCACTCCTGCGGTATCAGCAGACCGAAACAATGGCTTGTATTGTTGACTTTAGAGCACTCCTTCATATTTAGCATGCAAGTGCTCTGTTAAGGACATTAGGAGTAATTAGATCTCTAATGTATGATGGAGCATGATTAGTGAGGGGTTTATATTTCAAAAGAAGAATCTTAAAATCTATTCTTAACTTGACAGGGAGCCAATGAAGGGAAGCTAAAATAAGGGAGATATGATCTCTCTTTTTAAGTTTCATCAGAACTCTTGCTGCAGCATATTGGATCAACTGAAGGCTTTTAACTACACTTTGCAAACTTTCTGCTAATAAAGAGTTACAATAGTCCAATGTTGAAGTATTAAATGCATGTACTAGTTTTTCAGCATCAGTCTTAGAGAGAATATTTTTAATTTTTGCTGTATTCCTAAGGTGAAAGAGGGAAATCTTAGAGACCTTTTTTATATGGGACTTAAAAGACATTTCCTGATAAAAAATAACAACAAGGTTCTTTAAATTGTTACCAGAGGCCAATTTGTTGCTGTCTAGTTTAAGGTGTTGACTAAGCAGTAAATAGAATTGGGCCAAGTAGGGAACCCTGGGGTACTCCACAAGTAACCTTACAATGTGGAGAAGATTTGTCATTTACATGGACAAACTGGGATCTATCAGACAAATATGATTTAAACCAGCCTAGTGCTGTTCCCTTGATCCCTATAATGCAGTTGAGCCTTTATATGAGGATATTGTGATCGACTTTGTCAAAAGCAGCTCTGAGATCTAACAGAACTAGAATATACACCTGGCACAAGGACGTAATACTATGAACTAGCGTATCAATTTGTGTAGGGCATGAAATTAATTTGCTTTCTTCCACTAAGTTTCTCTGAGATACTGAAGAAATTAAAGGTGCAATGAATTCTTTAAAAGCTGTAACAGCATTTTCTGATAGACACTTACTATACTTTTTTCTGATTTTGAGTACTCAGTAAAAAAGAGCTCAAAAGTTATTTAAAAAATGGTCAGAAAGTGTGAACAAGAGAGTGGGTAGGTGTCTGGATTTTTTGAGTTAAGCCAATTGAGTCTAAATTAGCAGTAAAGGCTAAGTTTAGGCTGTCATCGTCATCGGTGTCTACATAAATGTTAAAATCTCCCACTACAATGCTTTATCAGTGTTTAACACTAATTCAGATTTAAAAAAATCTGAGATCTCATCTACAAATTCAGAGTAACGACCAGTAGGACGATACACAACAACAAACAGAAGTGGTTTAATTCTTTTAGATGTTGGATGAGGAAGGCTAAGGGTTAAATGTTCAAAGGAACATAACGTAATTTTGCATAAAGTCACTCTAGTGACGATAGTGTAAACATCCTTGACACAACTTCCTTGACTCTGCTTGAGCCATAATTCTTAATTTTAATTATCCTTTCATTGAGTAAAGATATTTTCTTTACCTTAAAAGATAACATAACAAGTTTGTTACAGATGCATACATAGAAGTGAACACAAACACACAAATCATTTCAATGCACAGTCGAGATTATCTTTATATTTATAAGTGTAATTATTTGTGTGTCATTAAACAACTACTGCAGCTTTTACAGTTTTAACAAAAACAATCAGAACATGTTAGAAATGTATATTTGATAGTAAGTACAACGACACCAATGTAGTTTTGTTCAATGAGTATCTTTTTCATGGGAATGCCGTTCTGGGTCTGGTTTTTCTGCTTTTCTGCATTAAAGTTAGGGCTTTGATTTGTGAGTTAGCAACTTGTTAGTTTGCTTGCAAAATGCGTTTCAACTTAATTGATCATTTCATTTTAACAAAAGTTGGATAAAGGAACAAAAAAAAAAATACATTTATAGTGTAATTAACTGTAGAATTCCTGTTATAAAATCAAATATTTGAGCTGTCCCATGAGGACTTTTGTAAAGTTTTCATCTGCATCATCTTAAGTAGATTACATTTGTTCTCCTAAATGCTTATAACATCTTTGTTTACCCAATAAACACAGCAAAGCATATTAATAAATAAAAAAAACTATAATTTCAGCCGATTGTCACAAACTAAATGTAAGGTGCCAACAGGGTAAAACTAACATCCTCTCTCTATGTTCAAACACTTAGCGATTGAGGTTGATAGCACTACCTAAATTGCTTGTCACTGCCAAGCTAGTGGTGTTGGCTGGAAATAATAATGCCTTCTATTAAATAATTCATGGTTTAAGTCAGGTGGAACTAGATGGTATCTTTGTGTCATTGAGGGAGAACTGTAACTCAACTCAAGTGTATAGAGCCATCACTGCATGCAGAAAAGGACTTCACGAAACAAGCATGGACTCTGCAGAGCTACAAACAAAACCCATATATGCTATGGCATACCCTTAGCTGCTTCTATGTTATGTTTTCAAAGGTTGGTTAAGACAGAGGACAATGGTTCAGTATAGAGGGAAAATGCCTAGGGGGTCAGTTCACTGCTCCAGTGTGTTGTACCCTGTTGGTACCCTGCATTAACATTTGTGACCATGCCCAGAAAACAACCTTTTTATTATTTATTTTTTTAAGCCACAGCTTGTTTTAATGCTGAATACTAATCCTACGCTGCTTTGTGCCCGTTACTCATGGGAACAAGTGGTGCTATTTTTAACCTCTTGTCCCCAGCTGCACATCTTCAACCAGGGGCCAGTGGGTAATTAGTGTTCGTTTCTCATGGTAAGGGGCTGTGCTAATACTCCCTAACCCAGGAAGACATCTGGAAACACTGTTTTTGTACTGTACCTTAACCCCGCTGCAAGGTATCGCTCTCAAAGCAACAACTGTGACTCGTCCGGCTCCATATATACACACACACACACACACACACACACACACTCCAGGATAGAAAGAAGGTTTATAAGTCTGCGTTTTTTTAAACAAAATATGTGAAACAGAATCTTTAACATTTTCTAAAAACATGCTTTTTGATTTATAGTAGAAATAAAGTAAAACAAAATAAATTTATCAGATAGTACCACATTTTATTCTACAGTCCTTTTTATTTGTTCTCTGTTCCAATCCTTTACTTTTGAATGTGAACAGATTGTATCTCCCACAATTTCCAGTAAGAACTTTGGAGATCTAAAGAATATTTTCCCAATATATTAAATTTCAATTCAGTTACATTCAGTTTATTTACATAGCGACAAAACCAAATATCAGGGGACTTACCATGAAAAATAATCCAATCATATCACATATCCTATTCAATGCAATCAGGAAGTTAAGCCATAAACTCTCTTCCATCACTCTGTTGATGTTTTTTTTGTGTGTCTTTTTTTAACGAGTGAGCGACCAAAACAACAGCATTCCAATATCAAGTCCAACTTCTTTCAACTGACGAAAAATATAAACTCGGGTGTGACTTCACACCCAGATATGAGATCCAATATCCGAGGTACACAGAATGCAAATATAATAACATCTGCCATATAAAACAGGGGAGAGGAGGAGGATCAGACAAAGACACTGAAAAAGTGGCCATATTATTGCTAAGTTAAAGCCAGCAAGCAATTACTCTAATAAAAAAAATAAAAATTGAAAAGTTTCCTAGTAAGTAATAGTAACTTGGAACAACAGAAAAGGTTTGTTTTAAAGTGCTAATGTGTTATAATAACTCAAAGTTTTTGTACAGAAAAAAAAGTTACTAATTTAAGTCTAAGATGCCAACAGTGCAATACGAGAAAATTGTGTGAATATTTACCACTCACAATAATACAAATGTACTGTATGTACTTAAGACTTCCTATTTAATTAAATATTTTTCATTTAAAACAACTGTTAGGGCTCATGGCGTGGCAGAAGGACACACTGATTCAGCCGTCCCAGCTCAATTAAAAGTTATCCTCATTTAAGTTATTTCAGAAATCCAAAATCAGAAACAGGTCGATGTCCAAATAATCAGACGTAGCAAAGTATCCAGAAGGCAAGGCAAGAGAGGATAATTTAGGACACAAAACTTGATCAGGAACCACGGAAAACAGGACAGGTAATGTCAGCCATCTACTCACAGAAAGGCTTTCAATTATCTGGTAGCTAGGCTTGTGAAGCAGGCTTGGTTATGTTGGCAGAGAAACAGGTGAAAACTATGAGTGATGATGAGTGGGTGCGGTCGAATCAGACTGAGTGCAAGCATGAGTGTAAACAACCAAGTCTAGCTGCCAGTATCATGACAACAGCTCATTAAATGTTTTGTAAAATAATAATAATAATAAAAGTCTGTTTTGATAAAAAAAGTCCTTACTTTGCAATAGGATATTTTGCTTATTAGCATGTAAGGCAATAGATCCAGACAGATCAGCTTATATCAGATCACGTTTGAAACATTAAAGAGCCATTATGTCAGTCAAATAGGATGTTATGTGAGTCATTTTAGGAATGTTCATGTCATGATAACCTCTTTAATTTATTTTAGAGAGTTCAAATCTAACCCAATCCCCCTTATTAGAGCTTCTTTATGCAATTATTCTGTGGCTGAATGGAATTGACAACAAGCTTACTGAGCTGACCTGTAACAAAATGTACCTTCTTAGCAAGCCAGCAAATATGAAAACAACAAAAGCCACTGTATTGAAAATGCCATAGGAAAAACTTTTATTCTATTTTTTTATAATCTTTTATAAAATATACATTTTCTAGTATATTACAATTTAATTTACCTCTACATAAAAAAGAACAGGGAATTCTGTAGCAATTTTACTTTCCAGTATTAACAGAGGTGTTCATAGTCGTGCTTTGAACTGACTGCGACGCTTTGTCTGTTGTAATGCCTGCCAACAACATTTTATCAAAAAACAAGCAATTAACCTCTAATGAAGAGGGCAGCACACAAAGTAGAATTGGTGTCCAAGAAACACTTTTGATTTGCAATTTTTGTAGCTGTAATTATTTGTTTAACCACAGCCCGCATAAATGGAACAATGCAGAGCCTACAATGTGGATGTGAAGGAATTGTAATTTAGCAAGTTAGGAGGATGTTAATTTGACATCAGTCATGACACTTTGCACGGTGTGAGTATGGGAGCTGACACAAAAGCCTAAACCTTTAGTATAAGCTCCAAGGCAGACACAGAATCTAAGATTAAACTCATGGAGATAAGCTGTTTTATCACAAAACAAGTCTTGACAAACAATCATCGGTGCCTGTGAACTTTGACAAGATCCGCATAATCATCCCCAGGCCCCCATCTTCACGTGTGATTGGCCCATGTATTTGAACAAACCTCAAACATTGCTTCAACTCACATGAGCAAGCATCAAAACAAGCCTGTTGACTCAGGAAAAGACTCGACTTTTTCTGCACATTACCTTGCAGAGGCCTTTGAGCTTCTTCTAATTTGATGACATTACAACCGTAAATTTCAAAGCATTTCTCTAGGATTTTACATGACACACCAACGCAAAGCAATTGTTCTCAATTACAATTGTGCAACTGATAGGCAAGTCTTACTTTGGAAGACTATTTTTATTGAACAGCAGAAACTGCGACTGAACCTTTAAAAAAGTTTTGTAAAAAAAAAGGTTTTGGCTTTTTTTTAAAGAAAATAACCATGCTGAATTCATAATTTATACTCTAGGAATAGGGTACCTGTACAGCTAAAGCTAAAATGTGCTTTCATGTGAAACTTTTTCAACACGTTTGCTCTTTCCTCATGAGGCTCATGTTTTAGTATAAACGTCACTCAGGAATGTATGTGTCCTTTTTTTGTGACAATTAACTTATCTTAGTACAGTAAGGCCTTTCCCTATCAAAGGAAATGCCACTAGTTGTCAAGGTTTTGCGCTAATGACTCGAGCAGACGTGGAATTGCGTGAGGAATAGATGATTTATTGTACGGATGAATAATGAACTGCACACAAACAGTGACAAATGTGGAACGGAACAGGGAATAAGGCGGGATACTGAAGTATACTGAAGCGAAACGCAGAAACTACAGAACGTGAAATTAACAAAACAATAGAAATAAACAAACTATCGGAAGAACGCAAGAGAGGAAGATAAGATAATAAACAAACTAATAAAAACAACTACTGAACCGGAGGAAACGAAAAAGCAAAAAACACTGAAGAAATAAACTATTAAAACAAACAACAAAAGGGACGCGAGAGAAACCGGAGGCAACAAAGAAACAAAACTGCTAAAGAAATAAATGAGGAGGGGGAACGGAGGAAAATGATGGAGAGAACCAAGCGAGCAGGAAGGGAGCTTACTGGGAGACGGTGAGGACTGGCAGGAGAAGGAGCGAAGAGATGATGAGGAGAGGTAAGATAACAGACTATCAAGCGGTTCATGAAAGCATGAGTGAGGTTTATATACAGAGGAGCAGGAGGTGGAGCAGTGGAGAGATGACCAGATAATTCGAAACAGATATGAATGATGATGAGATAGGAGCTGAAGGAAAAACACATAGAGAGGAATAGAGAGAGAAGAGGGAATAAAGAGCAGGTGGAACTAGAGAACACAGAATGAGAATAACAAACTAAGACTCAAGCAAACTATAAAATAACCTAAAGAAAACAATAATAAATCATATTCAAAGTAAAACAAAACATTACAGATAACTGAACAGAGACCCAAAAACACATACCATGACACTAGTTGGCAGTGTTAATGTAAAAAATGGCAAGTATAAATATAATACTGCTGCAAAGGTTGGAGTTTATTTCTCATTTGATGTTAATAAACGAACCATCTCTTATGTCATGTTGCCAGCTTTTGTGACTAATATTGGAGCTACACTGTAACAAAAAAAGGCCAATACCAATCTACTATGAGCATTGATATGCATACCCATATTATTTATAACTGTTGTTCTGATTGCAAGGATTTAAAACAGTGTTAAAGGTCCATAACAAAGGAAAACTCCCTCAGTTAAGCCTGTCACTTCAAACAAGTTCTAAATCATCTAAAGATGAAGCTAAAGGAAGAAAAGTAAAGTGCATTTTCCTCATCAGAACTCTGAAGATTTTGCTCCAGAAAAAGCTCCTGACTTTGATAGACTAGGGAAAAAAATACGATCAAGCCCTCTGAACTTAAAAGGGAACCCAGATTAAAGCGCAGCCAAAATCTTAAGTGAAACAGAAAAAAACTGCTTTTCAAAAAGCTTATCAATTTTATATTACAAAACTCTTTCACAGAGAAACCTTTTCCTCCTTGTAGAAAACAGTAAAATGTAACTCTCTCCCAGCATATCGTGTGAAAAGGCAAATATGATCCTCATAGAGACGGCAACATTCAGCTCCTTCATTGCATGTACACAGCTCTTAGGCACATAGGTACCAGACATTGTTCATCTGGATCACAGTTACCTTGCAGGTAAAACATTTAAGCTCTGCAATCATGCCAATGGGTTTTTCTTGGATCTCTTTGATCACAACACAGTGGCTTCTTTAGAAGGTGTTGTGCAAAACAGAGACACCAGTTAAGTTAACAAATACAACAGATGATGTACTGAAATATCCCACCCAAACGTTTTTTGTATTTGCGATCCAGATTGGCTGTGTAACCAATGAGAGAGCTGCTTACTTCTGAGAAATGACTCTGATTGGTTTAACTTGGTTTTTCTGCAAACTCAGGGACCAGAAGTTAACTGAAATTGTAAATGGAGGATGTAAAGTGAAAAGAAAATGCAGTTCAATTAAAATTTGCAAGTCGAAAAAGAAAATGAAAATGGAAAAGGAAATTACCTTTTTTTTTTAAGAAAAAATCGGTATAATCAGACATATAATTAGTGGGGGGATTTTTACTATCGGTTTAGAAATTGGATTTGGAAGTACATATTCAAAAGGCAGTATTTAAAAATTGATATTATTTAAATGTGCAATTCCTTTTTTATAATTCAATTTAAAATGTGCAGTTACACCACCTTACAGCTTGTATTTCTAGTTGTAGGATTTAAATGTTGAACTTGAATTGTTGCAGTTCTTTTTTAGTGACTCCCCTGGTCATATATACATAAACGCTTGGAGTTTCAGTCCTAAGCCGACTTCCAGCCCTACACACCAACCATCCTCCGTGGAGGTACAGCGCAACAATATTGTAATTTGGCATTTCCAAATACTATATTATAAAATGGCTCCTATAATTATTTTTATACGCCATCAATGGATGGCATGGAGAATTAGTGTTGTCATAATTTTCTGAAGGGAGAGTGTTGGAAAGGGTTGGAGCTTCTTAAAGCGACAAAGGCCATTTCTCAAGGAGTAAGACACAGCTGTGATGCAAAGCCAAATTTTTTAAGTTATATTTTTAATTATATATGGCATTTTTAAAACAAACTGTAACATAGTTACTTGAAGATACTTTAAAATACGTTTGGCCTTGAAAATACAAAATTGGTCCCCTCTAAGCAAATGCATCAATATAACAATATAACATCTTGTTGTTATCCATCAGTTGTCTGTGATAGACTTCGTGGGCAAACTTAACATACTTGCTTAAATGAATCCACTTTAAATAAAGTAATATAAGATTAGTCTTATTTAATTTGAAAAAATTCAGGGAACTAAATATTGATCTGGGTGTCACCGTTACTCCTAAAACAGACTAAAAAATTTACCTGAAGACAGGATACTCTGCATGTATTGCTTTTAAACAATTTGGAGAAAGCCCAGATGATTAAATCAATCTTGTAAGACTAACAATGGATTTAAATGAAGACACAGTCATTAATCTTAGTGAAGTTAGTCCTGCACCAAGATGGACTGAAAGACAACTTGATGAGGAAGAAGCCATTACTACAAAAGCAACATTAACATCCAAATAATTGCTGCAAATGCCCTCGGAAGCAAAAACCTTAACGTGAAACTGGAAAAATCAACAACAATTTGGTTGGTCCTTCCCACTGTGAAGTACATGGATCGTAACAACATGCTCTGTGGGGGATTTGCTGCAGTAAGAACTAGTGCAAGATATGGAAGATATCGTGAGTATTAAAGCAGCATGTCATGTCAGGAAGTTAGTTGAGACTTGGACAAATATGGGCTTTCTAAGTGATCCTAAATACAGGCACTAATGTGTCCAAATACTGACAGATTAGTTACGAGGTGGCTTAAGTACTATAAGATCCTGACAGTTCTCATATCTTGGTGTATTAATAGCTATGTGGATGTAAATTTCTGGTCAAGAGTCCAATGATTTGTATAAATCTTTTGTGATGTTAGCTTATTCAAACCTATGTAAAGGTAAGAAGAATTGTCCAATAGAATGTGAGGAGATAAGCTAAAACCTAGAGCCTCACATATGAACAACTCTTAGTAAATAAAAATACCCTGCAGAGACATTAAAGGCAAAGGCTTGAACTACTATGCACAGAAAAGGCTGGCATTTAGAGCCAGTGATGTGGATGCTGACAATGATAATGCACTTTCATTTTGCAGTCGCACTGTCTCCTGAAGTCATCCTTACAGAGATATCCCAGTGAAGACGATCTTATGTAACAGCGACTGTGGACCCTGCTGTTCATATCACTAATGCCTAACACTGTGGCAGGGTCACGTGCTTTATCCAGGCCACACTCAGGCGCCAGCAGCAGCGGTGTTCCAGCTGTTACTACAGCCCACTCTCACTCACTCAGGACCCTGCTGAGCCATGCTCTACCCACTCTGCTAACCCTGCACGTAGCAGCCATGTCTAGCTACACGGGTGTCCTCAACAACAGCGCCAGAAGGAATTCTTCTGTTACGTTTTTCACTAGCTGAGCTATTTGTAATTACGTATGACACTAATTTTTTGTACTTTCTTGCTCTGTCGACTGAACCTGCAATTGGATGGTGCATTGCATGATACAGAGAACAGTCATCCTAAAGAAGTGTGTCCATTAAATGCAGGTTTTCTCTTTCCACTGTTGTCACATACTTGTTTAGGAAAAACGGTTGCTGTAAATCCATTATTTCACAAAGGATAAAAGGAAAAAGCGTCCAAGAAGCTGGAGTATTCAAAAGGACTGTTATGCATAGCTTACTTTTCGAACTGCATGGTACGAGTAAAGAGTAGCTATTGAATTAATGTTTACGTTGGAGAACATACATGTTTAATTCATGTCTTTTGTTTTGTGTCTTGTAATTCCTCAAACCAAATGGATTTCTCCTGACCGTTATTAAAGATCTCCTGGACATAAATATGTAAAATTATGAGTACAGCTTCCATCAACAATAAATCTATAGTCTATACTAGCCAATCCTTGCTGTTTCCTGGGGGTGTGCAAAATGTATAAGTGTTGCCAAAGGGCAAGCATCGCAAATCAGCCTTGGCTATTGACTCTCGTAAATCATGTTAAAAGTATATAGCTGTCCCTACCAAATAAGTAAACAATAAAAGCGTTACAAACACATTTTTACTCCCAATTGTAGCTGATGGAGACCAAATAACGAATTGGTTTGGAAGAACCCTGAGTTCTTTGAAGGGTCAAAAAAAGGGAAATGTCTATGATAATTACATGGGCAACGCCGTCGCTTCCTGTGTTCTGATCATGGACTGTTTTTACTAATTTATACAGTGATAAAAACTGTAAAATTTGATTTAAGCAGTAGTTTTGGTACATTTCTCACATCACTATTTACATTTACAAAATAGCCTTTTGCTTATTTCAAACCAATTACTGCACACTGCAAAAACCTATTGGATAGCCTGCAAAGTTTTCCATTGCTTAAAACAGATTTGATTTTTCAAAAAACATGCATTCGTGTCAATGAAAATGTCTGTTTCATTAAAATTATAATTCCTATTAACAACATAGCCAAATGGCTTTCTCATCTTTTCAATATGACTGTTTGTTGTAGAAAGTGTTTCTCAATGCAGAAAGGTCAGATCTTAGTGACACCATCTCAAAAATCTCAAGACGGCACTACTAACTATTTAAACAGTTATTCGAAATCTGGATTTATATATATCCAGTATGTGAGGTAATGAGTGATATATAGTAAATATGCAGGTGTTACATTTTTACTGCATCTGCATTTCGCAGATCTAATTTGCACAAAGCCTTATGCAAAGAAAAAGAACAAACTTTTTTCCAAAGAGTGAAGTGGGGACACACTTTGGGAAAAACCAGCTGTGAACGACTGTAAAAGATATTTCGTAAAAGCTGCAGTCCACCAAGGAAAATTGTTTAGTGTGGGAAACAGTTTAAGGAAAGAATAAGTAAGAGATTATATTTTAATGTCAGTATTTCAATACTTTTTAATATAATTATTTAAGAAATTAACTAATAAACAGCAGAAAATGATATAGAACCAACTAATGGGTAACCAAAAGAATACGAAATCCTTACAAGAATGGATCCTGTAATGCATAGAATGTACAGAACTGAATATTGTGGAGTTTGAACGAACAGTAAAAAAGGAAATAGATCAGTAAATTAATAAACACTAAAGAAATCATTGTATTCTGATAAGACCAATTAAAAAACAGTAATTGTAATAAAAACTTCATTATCATTACATGGGTCAGTCTCCTCTGTAAAGTCAAAACTTTTTGTTGTTTTTATGATTTTGCATCAAAAAAAGTATGGCATGTTAAAAAATAAATAAAAAAACAGCATTTATAGAATAAATCCTTATCCTAATTTCTCAAGTGTAAGGTTGCCTAAATCCCAATAAATGTGATCCTGAAATAGACAGTGCTCATGTCATATATAATATTTCATAACTCTGTTTATTATCCTGTGCATATCAAAATTGTTGTGCCTCCGGAAAGCTCTTTGCTTTGAACACGAGGGAAGAGTTTGGAGTCTGAAGGGCTAAATGTGTGGACAGGTGTCTTTAAACATGTTAGTTCTAACAGCTATAATTATTCAAGGTAATGAGTGAAGCATGGGCGTCGTTTCTAAAGATAAACAGGATTTGCTGGAAGGAACTAAGTGATCAAATATTTATTTCATGCAATACAATACAAACAAATAATTTTACATTTAATTAATTAATTAATTTAAATTTTATTTTACATTTATTGTTATTATTATTCAGATTCTCCCAGTTGGGGTGTAACTGCAATAAAAATTATGGACCTCTCTATACTTAGTAAACGGGGCAATTTGAGTGTGACCAATGCTTACTTCCTACTTTATGTGTCAAACATATTTTATTTACGTGTGACTACATAATAACAAAATAAACCATATAGCAGTGATTGCAACATCATTAATATCAAATGAAATTGATGACAGATTTAGGACAGACTGCTAGTGCCCAGTCAGAATGTAGTATCCGCTCAGTAGTACAGAGCAAATCTAAATATTTGAAACATTCTGTGGGGTCTTTAGGAGACCAGAACATTCTTATGCTTTTTTAATGTTTACTTGGCTGTCTAAATTTGCATGGTATTCCCACCTTTCAACAAATTAGCCTCTTGCACCCCCATGATTCATTTCCCATCAACTCCAATAGGTTCTAAACTGTTTATTGTGTCTATTTGATGTTATCAGTGTTTAGGAAACCTTAAAGGACTACCGACAAATGCCTAACAAATACTGATGCTTTTCTCACTTCTTAGTTGTCTAACAGAAGTTTGTGTGTAAAACATGGACAAGTTTAAAGTAGACAGCAAAAGAGTTTATTGTGATATTGTAGTGTTATTTTTCTAAAGTGTGCAGGCTTTAATATTGGAATGAATGAATGAATGAATGATTGGATAAATTAATTAATTAATTAATGATGAAATGGAAGGAAGGAAGGAAGGAAGGAAGGAAGGAAGGAAGGAAGGAAGGAAGGAAGGAAGGAAGGAAGGAAGGAAGGAAGGAAGGAAGGAAGGAAGGAAGGAAGGAAGGAAGGACTTAAAAAAATATCTTCTGCTAAACTTCATCTACTAAAAAACCTCCAACCTCAACTTAGAGAGACATGAAATTTGAGCTTGAAAGATGACTACTTGTCTCTTGCGCATAGTGAAGACAAAAGCCACTTGCTTGCACCTCAGGGGTAATGGTTGAAATGATGAATAGCCATGCTTGCTTGTCAAGGTGGGCAGGATGAGCTACAGTATGAATGGGAGCCTCGCGTTGGAGTACTCCTTCATATCGGAATGTGTGAGAGGACACTGAAATTCGCAAGTATGATTCCCTTTCCGGTTATTGACCTTGAAAGAAAAAAAGGAAATTATGTTTGCATGTGCAAACATTAATTATTTTCACACTCACACAAAGAAAATGAACGCTTAAGCCTTGATCGTCTATTTTCACCCGTTTTATTTATTCTCATGGCTGCCATCTGTATGTACTGGTGTTACTGCAAAGTGAGCTTTGAAGCAATAGATAAACCAAACATGCAGACGGGACACTTTTGTTCATCTTAAACGTCTTCTATAACACATACTATTAAATATCATAAAGGGAGAGAGGAGCAAGCATCCACTCTTACAGCCACTTTTTACATCAACAACATAGAATCAGCTGCTGACTGTGTGATATTATGAAGCCCAGTTTTGACGGATAACCTTGCAGATTTAGTGACTAGAATCTATTCATGCAACTTAGTTGACAGTTCTCTTTAATAGCCCAACAATTTTCAGCAGGCACATTCTGACATTTTAATCTGGGGAATGAAAATAATATCATGAAAAAAATATGTTTCGTCACACAGATGCTAAAAAAAATAAAACAAAATTAAAAAAACACCACCTAATCTGATTATTGAATGGTTAATTCTAAATGCTGCAGCATTTTGTTGCAGCCCTGAAGTAATTTCAAAACAGGAGAATGAGTCCTTAATTCTCGCAAAGAATACCCGGTGTCCTCTGGCTTTCCTGTGGACTGTCAAAGCTGCAATCCTGCACTGCACAGATCAAAACAGGCTCATTCATCTCCTGAGAAATGCATACCAAAGTAGGCTATGTGTGTAAGCCCAGAAGCAGGGTGCATTTCAATTACCTTTCCCACTAAGAAATGTTCTGAGCATCCTTTTCCCTACACCAGCACCAGGAATGTGAAGAACATGCAGCAGAGTCAGTACAACAATCCAAGGCTTAGTACAACATACACAGCTTGACAGCAGACAGCAGAAGGTACATTACCTTTGCACAAAGCCGTGATGAAATGTCATGTGCTTCCTAATATACTCGGAGGAAAGAAAAGTAGCCGGCAGCAGAACCAGGACGATGGCTATGGCAGCTATGTTGCATAAAATGGTTCATCAGTGCTCGGCAGAAAGAGGCACAGCAAGGCAGCACAAGGAGAGAGACAGAGAGAGAGAGATAGAGAGAGAGACAGCCAGCCAGCCAGCCAGAGAGCATCGTTCAGCTCACACTACCCAGGCTGTGCAGCACAGAACACACATCAACACGCCCCCTTGCTTTCTCCCTCTATCACTTTCTCTATCCCTCACACACGCACGCTTAGTCACACAGACTTGAGCATGCAAGGGTGCAGATGCAGTGCAGTGTGCAGAAGCACTGCCTCTCCAGGACGCCTTAGGTTTCCTTAGATCAGAACTGGTCATTCTCTGTCTTATTTTTTCAGCAGTCACAAACAATCCAATCAATGAACCCTTCTAGGAACATTCTCCAATGTACTGCCCGCACAAGCGCTGTTGATGAGCCGACAGGATACATAAGCGTGCAAGGTCACAAAAGTTCCTCGGGCATTCCTGTGACTTTGTTGCTGCACCTTCCAGCTACTATTTTTGTTTAGGTTTTCTTAAATGATTTCCGAATCATTTAGTCACAGAGACTCCCTGGAGGCTGAGCTTGTGAAACCCTCACTCACTGCACTGTTTTCCAGACCAATCAGCTATCACAAACAGCAGTAACATCATTACCATCCAATCTCAGATCAGGAAAGTGCAGAAGGGTATTAAAGGGGATTATTTGGACCATCCTGGTGTGGGTTCCACCCCCCTCCACTGTTGAGATGTGGAGGAGAGTGGAACATCATGTACAGTGTGGCTGCCCTCTGTGGCTGGAGGTGGTGTTGCATTTTTCTCCCCAAAAAAAAAGAAGATAGGAAGAGCAGGTCCCAGAGCAAATACAATTTGCATATTTTTGACAGTTAGGAAGCACAGCAGCCCCTTTATGACCCCTCCTTCTCCCTGAGCACTCTGTACAGTCTCAACTGAGAACATATATTGTACAGCACCTTTTATGAAATCTAATGAAGATGTTACGTGAACAGTTCAGGTAAAAGGCGCCCACGCACATCTTCTACCTGCTATGTAAACACTTAATAGAAAGTAGCTGACCTTTGTAAAATAAGCAGGAAGGACACCTGGAAGTTTTTTTTTCACTCTAGTAGGCAATTTTGACAACATCATGTGATGTTTATACTTTTACAATTATATTTATTGACTTATTGGATGTTCTTTTTAACAGTTGTGCCACAACTAGTTATAGTGCTGCTGGACCTGTGTTAGTTCAACGTATTCTTTTAACAGTACTGCAGTGGATGCCCGGCTACCTTTGACTGTTAACAGGAACCTAAAACCTGTGCAGACAGCTGTCAACGCATGTCAGAGGGCAGCACAGCAGCAGCTCTGGGCCTGGCTCAGCCAAACTGACTTAGACACGTCTGGAGGTGTAAACAACTGCTTTGACATTCCCTTTAGTGAAACATTCTACACACTATGTAAAATCTGGGTCTTGAGACAAAACGAGCATGGAAGCATCTAAAAGTGATCTGGAAATGTAAAATGAAAAAAATAAAAAACTGCCAGACATTTATTTTCATGGTCTAATGGTTTATGTTATGTTTTTTCGTGTTGTTCCACTCCCTGTGTTCTCCGGTTCCTCCTGTACTTTCTCTCCCTCAGTCTATTTCCCCAGTTAACACTCATGCCTGTAATCTGTTATGTAATCAAGTCAGTTCCTTTGTTCCATCTCTCACAATCCCAGTATGTAAACCAAGTTTATTCATTCATTCACTGCCAGACTCTCCCTCATGGTTCCTTGTTGTCCTCGTTGTCGCACAGTATTATATATTATATTCAACAGGTCAAGTACTGTGACATGTTGAGACTACCACTGTTTGATGCATTTGGTTTAACTGGAATTTACAAAGGTTTATAAATTTGAGCCTCTTCTGTACCCCTATAATGAAAATGAAATAGTTTTGTTTTAAGTGTAAACTTCCATTTCTCATTCTACTTTAGGTTCTAAAGAATGTCGCTTCCTTATCTTAGGTAAAATTACTATTGACAAGAAAATTTGATAGCGATAGAGTGAAGTAAACATAGTTGAGTTCTTTACCATTCTATACAATTTAACTGTCATAATTTTGTTTGCAGTCAAACTCAGTTAATCACAAAATGTTGTTGAAGGAACATGAAACAAATGCACCAACCTGTGTTACACCTGACAAAATTATGTACAATTTTGGTGAGTATGACTTTATGTCACAATGCTACACAAATGTTTTGCTGGTCTTACCCCTCAGAGATGGCGTCTGTTAGAATTAAACAACTGTCACACATGAGACATTTCTATGTGCTGGCAATGTTACGATTAACCAAGATTTTGCTAATCTTACACAGCGTGACCAAAGAACTTTCCACCTTTAAGATTTTAAATGACAGTATAGTAGTTCATACAGGGAAAAAGAACCATCCTTAACAATTTGGCAACAAATCCCTTAACTAAAATATGAAGTATGCTATAACATATTGCAAAGCAATAGATCATGGCTCCATGTAAAAGTTCAAAATCCAATCGGAAGCCAGTTATGTCTGTCAGTCTGGAAAAGGCCATAAAAGTATTTCTTATGCTGTCGGAACTTCAGCATGTAACAAAATGAGTCCAAGAATGAATCAATAATTGGTCCACAAGATCAGTGACAGTATAAGTCTATGCTTTAAAAATAAGTAAGAGAGTGGGAAAAATTAATATTCAACTTTAAAGTAAGAACTGTGGTTAATCAGGAGAAAAAAAACCATGAGCCCATCTTTACTAAAAAAATAGGATTTTTGATGATCTCCAAGAGTTTGGGGAAATTTTCTGCAGACTGAAAAACTTTTAAAAGGCTTTCACTTTTGTTAAATTTGATCTAAAGCTAACGAAGCATTTCAGAAAACAGACCATCATGCTGGCAGTAAAGCATGGTGGTGACAAGGTGATAGTCGGGGGTTGTTTTGCCTTCAATGCTGGGTCCTGCTTAAGAATCCTGAATCCTGGTAATCGACTACTAATCCTGAATTCAAGCAAATTTGGGTTATGCATCAAGAGAATGGTCTGAAGCTTATCAGCATGTCAAACTCAAAATAAAGGCGTATTGGAGTGATGTAAACTTTAACAGGCAGTTCATGTTTAAGAATCCTCCAGTGTGGAAACTTAAAAACAGCGGTGAAGAGAAGAGCAAGCCAGAATCCCTTAATAATGATGTAAAACAGTTGTTGGCAGTTATCCTAAGTGTTAAATGTCAGGTTTTTGTCGGCAGAGTTATATGGTAATAGGACTCTCACTTTTTAAAATGAACCAGATTGGTTTGGATGGTTTTTTTCCCCTTAATAAATGAAAATGAAATTTGAAACCCGCATTTTCTATTTACTTCTAATATCTGCATCCTATAAACAAAATGTCCGACCATCTAAAACACTTAAGTGGGAAAAAAGTTAGGCATTCTCCGCCATCAACTCCATCCCAGTGCTGCTTCAGCTATGAATAAAAAGAAGCTGATACAACAGTCGTGTGACTTTGTCCCCCACCAAATCTTCATTTGCATCTAGCCAAGAGGTGCAGCAGTGCCTAATAATTATACCATTATAGATTTGATGTAAATTTACATTGGTGTAGAATATAGTACAATATTTAAATTTTAACATGTGGAATTAAATCACCACAATTGTAATTTTGAGATAGTTCTGGACACGTTTTTAGCGGTAAAGGCATTAATACACCACGATCCTACAAAATATAATAGCATTTAATTTTTTTTTTACCTTCTAAGGTTGTTTAAAATGTTCTACCTTTTTAGAAATGTGATATTCACATCACGAAACTATTGTTATTGTGATAAATCTGAGCGGAGGGAAAAAATATGGTGATGTGTGTTTAACAATACATTTTTTAAATGCATATTACATAATAACATGTTGAGTAATCTTTTGGTTACAAGGAAACACCGCAACAAATATGCCACAAAATTTATGTTTGGCAAGTGACTCAGCATTGGTAAACGCAAACTAAAGTTCAGAGAACTCTAATTTGGCCAAGATTGTTGATAATAAAGAGAAGGTGCTAAATCCTGATAATGGCTTCAAGCATCAACTGTTGCTGATCCTGACCATACACAGATCGGGTTCAGTCAAAGCCTTTCCCGCAGCAAGCTTACCAAGCAGCACGCAGTCAAACAGCACACTATGCCCACCTTATGTGTGCGTTTCATCCGACTGCTTCTCTTTGCTGTGGCTAACCTCTGTTTCGGGCTTTCCACCACTTCTCTGTGAGGTCTCAGGAGTTTCTCCACCGTGCAAGTCTTCTCGCAGCCCATTGTCCCCTGGTACATGACAGCAGATAAGCCACCTATCAGTCACACTGTACATCTCAATGATACTTCCTGTTTGTGAAGCGCAGTAACCCACCATGACAGAAGGGTTTGCATGCTTCCCCCAACGCTTGTCATGGTTAGCAGTGCAGGATGATGTCATAATCCAGCATGCTCAGATTATAAATATCTGTGTTCTGCAGAGTTACATAATGATGGATGTTGGATTATTGTAGGCACAAAAAGACACAAAAGATAGGACAGCTGCCGCAGGATATTTAAGGATACCCTGTAGTGCCTCCTAAATAATCCCAAATACAACATAAATATCTTAAGCATTACACACAGAAAATCCTTATGGTAATTGATTAAAAGGTTCGGAAGTATTTGTTTTGCTGCATCAAAAGAATAAAGAATACATATAAGTAAGAAATCAAAAAATATATACATTTATATTATTTATTTAGTTTTATTCATATCTGCATTTACCTTATAAAATACTGGGTTCTTGATCTGACCACAGCCAAAAATGAAAGTCTCTGCTGTAATTCTGATCCACAGCAGCTGCAGGGGAATGATCTCACAACAACTAATAATGCCATGCAGAGAACCGTGGTCAAGTCATCGGCAGAGTTTCCACTGGGTCATCTATGCTTGCGTGCTAAAAACCTGGGGCAGAATAGACTTAGTCGAGCCAAGCATTGCTACTGTGAAATGTAGCTCACTCTTATGATTACATAAAAAGCACACTCACTCGCCATATATAACTGCTTATCCGTGCATGGGTAGGAGGTGTGTCTAACTCCAGCAGCCATTTGGTAAAATTCGGAGTCAATCAATATTTCCCCACAATATCAGTTAAATGCTGTAATAAAGTACCCCAACATCAAGAAGGAGTTCTAGATCCATCATTGTAAAGATGTATTTTTTTTCTTTGTTTTTTTTACTTTATCAAGGCAGTTGTAGTGCAGTGTTGTCTGCTCTCTGATGGGAAAGCAATAGAGAAACATTGGTAGGAAAGTAAAAGCAAAACATAATTATTGCTGATTATGTCAGTTCTCTTTATATTATAAACCCATCATTTGTAGTTGAAGGCAATGTGCAAGGACTAAAGAGCCATATATGACCAGGACGAGCAGGCTACGTACCTCTGGTCTATATTGTAAAATACTTTGTGAGTAATTGTTGCTTTGGAAACCAGACAATAAATTTCTCACACTGTTCTTACAAGGAATTTAAAAAAAAAAAGCCAGAAGAAGTTCAGAAAATGCCATACAACTTTTATTTACAGGCTACTTTGTTGCTGAACATAAATAACATTGATAAATAACTATTAATATCCAAGACTAAGGAACATTTTGTAGAATTGAATTCCTTTAATTCCAGTTTAAGAAGAAAGGTGCAGAAGTTTAACTAGTAACTTTAAACTTTAAAAACAGATTAGACAAAATTACCATTTTTTATTTCCCTTAGAAAAAAAGCCAGGCAAATAAATCGTAAACCACACAGACCACATAATATTTTATCATAACAAATAATTCCTCACCATGGGTATGAGGACCATATAACACCTTAGTACATTAAGTAAAAAGTTTTACAACAGATTTATAACAAAAGCATCTAAATAGATGAAAAAATATTTTACAGATTTTTTTATTTATTTGCATACATTCAAATCATCTGGGTTTAAACTTCACTTTCTGCCAAATCAATTTTCACAAGCCAGTGAGTTTCTTTGTTTTCTTTTTTCTTTTTTTTCATCGATGTGATGAACCAAAAAAAAGGAAAATTCACAAAGCAAAAAGGGCTGGTAGGTCTCTTTTATATTTTTAACACGAGTTTCAAGGGGTGAGGATAGAGATAACAAGGACACAAATGTGGAAATTCACAGGAGACAGATGCTGAGAAACCAAAAGTCTCACAGAACAAAACTGTACGCACCAATCAGTTTGGCTAAAGCAGGTAGGAGGAAAGAGATGGTAGGACGAAAATAAAAACCTGACCTAAGAAATGTTCACAGACATGGATGCGGTGTTTAAAACAAACCAGGCAGAAAAACATTATGTAGAGCAGACATTTGAGTAAAGTGCTGTCATGCTCTTGGAATATGGTTTTCCTTTAGTGTAGGATTTGTGAGTGTTTTCATATAATTCTTTAGGATAAAGAACCCTTGTAGTTAATTCTAGTTTCCAATATGCTGGATTGCATTCATTAGTTGTATTTTCTAAAGGTAAGTTAATTTAAAGGAAAACGGTAAAAAAGCAACGAGTAAATGCTTCCTGTTTCTTTGTTAGGTCTCTGTTCACAAACTGTTGTATTAGATTTCCTGTGTAATCCTAGGTTTGTATCTCTGCTGTTGTTTACCTCTGTTGCTGTCTGTGTTCAATGACTTAACCAGTAGCTTCCCTGGAATTTTTAAGATTTCACAAAAAGAGAATGCAAATTAGACGTTTCCTTCTGCTGGTTTCGAGCGAACCTACCATGCAAAACACAGAGTAATTATAGTAAAGTTATGTATAGATTTCATAAAAAATGACACAGTACAACAATTTCACTATATCAAAACTTATTTAGCAAATTTGCTTCCATCTCAGCTTTAATGTATTTCTTTATTTTTCTTATCAGCCATAAAAACCTTTTACTCTCAAGAAAGGTCACTGTTCTTGTCCTTCTCCAAGCTTCCACCAGAGGGAGTTTTGAAGCCTGGAGCTGCTAGCCTACCTCAGATATTCAGCCGGTCTCAGGATCCAGAGAAGTATACTTCTGGATCATATGTATATTTTGTAAATCACTTTTGTTATAAAACAATTTGTTATAAAACACCCATATGCATCCTACATATGGGTGAGGCAACAACTTAAAACCTTGACATTTCTAATGCAATGCTTCAAAATATGCATACATTTTTTTTCATGCAAACGCTGCTAGAGTCCCCGTTGCCTACAGTTCCAAGCTTTCGCCCGTGTCCTTAATATCTCACCTGTCCACCATCTAAGAAATCAAGCTGCCCAGTATGAATCCTATTTGTTTTTTTCACTCAGAAATAGATCATACTGTTATTCAACCACTTGTTTCTTCTGCTCAATTAATTTGGACTTTAGTTGTCTTTTTTACTTGCCTGCATTTTCAGCTCCTGCTCTTTGTCACTGTCGTGACAAATCCATTACGCAAAACCACAGAACTACTGCAGAAATTATGACAAAACAAACCCACAATTAAAATGAATGACTAAACCCGCTGCTAAAGGGTGCCGAATCATACCAAAAATGCCTTGCACTTTTAAGACGTATTTTGAGGTTGTCAGATTCCTATTTAACTGTCACAGATTTACTTTTACTAATTTACTAATAAAAAGTGGAGATGACTGCATTTTATTTGCTATAGTTATAGGTTATAGTTGCTATAGTTCATGTTGAATTTCAGAATTATTTTGTAAAAATGTAATTTTTTGTGCAAATAAAAGATCCTCCATATTAATTAACAACTTATTTTGGACCCATTTGCTCTTCAATTGTTATGCCAGAAACAGTTTTTACAATAGACGGATCGATCTGTGGATTAAACCGATCATAGGAGGCAGGTAAATATGGTGGAACATTTTTCCATTACACAAAACAATTTAACTTTTCACAAAAAAAAAGGAATCTTTGGCTCTCCCTCTTTCTTGCCTGCTACTGAACCTCGTACACCTTCAGGTATTTTGCCAGCCTCTCCCCAGTTATTCCCCAGTATGTCTGGATGTGTACAGGCATTACAGTGGGATATTTATGTGGTCTTGTGGCTGCTTGATGTATCTCCCTCTTTTTACCTTATGTGGCACACAGTTGCCCAATATGTAAGGCCGTGTTTTAGGAACACCGCTCTAACCTCAATATCATCACAAACCATTACATGTAAGAATCTCTAGCCAGTAATAAACCTCTCAAATTAAATTACTAAACCATGAGACCTTTATTATTGGTTGCATTTTTAAATGATTAAACATTTTTAGCAACTGCTGAAGTCTTAGCATAACGAGATTGTGCTAGCCTGGAAATTCAATGTAAAATAAAACATTTCTAAATAACAAGAGAACAGGAGAAAAAAAAATTACAGCCGAGAACAATAAACCTCAGAAGACAAAGTAAGAAACTAATTAACAATTTCATATGTCATTTGATATGTCAATGTCATTGCATGTAAGCCAAAATGTTCAGTTCTTGTCTTATCTTATTTTCCCTACTTGATTTGTGTTGAACAGGACGTTTAACCTTTTCCTTTTGAGTGTGAATTTCTCTTACCACGTTTCTATAATGGGTTGACTTGTGAACTTCATGTGTAATGGTTGTCCTGTAAATACAATATATCATATTCTGACCTGGCAGTTCTAAAAGGTGCTCTAAGAGATGTTCAAAACCTCTTCTATTTTGAAACCCAATCATACTGTACATTTATAAAAAGTCCTCTAACTTCTGCGGAAAAATAAAATGGTCAACTTTGTCAAATACAGCACTCATTTAAAGCAGAACTAAAACTGTGACTTTGCCTCTATTTGTTTTTGTGTGTAACTGATTTAGAAAACTTATTTATGTTGAGGAAATTATGGTATTTTTAACTGCTTTCAACTTTATAATCAAAGATTCTTGCAAACTCATTATCATTTGATAAATAAATTAGTTCTAAGGGCAGGGAAACTGGAGTGCTTGATCATTTGATAATGGTAGCAAACAGGACACAAGAGTTGTTACTTAAGA
This sequence comes from Orestias chungarensis, assembly GCA_032876305.1. NCBI lineage: Eukaryota > Metazoa > Chordata > Actinopteri > Cyprinodontiformes > Cyprinodontidae > Orestias > Orestias chungarensis. The sequence goes on along the minus strand of JAVLVB010000857.1, from coordinate 2,883,763 downwards.
TTTTAATGATTTCAGAAAAAAATTGTCTGAAATTTAACCCGGAGCTTTGACCTGCAACATATCCATTTGGCTCTTCCTTTCCTTATTGGGCCAGGATCGGCTCTTCTTCTCTCCATGGCGCTTCGGTTTATTTTCAAACATTCTGACATTTAAGCAAAACTTTGATGTGCAAAGGTTCACCAGATCATTTACATTTGCACATAGGGCATTTTTAAACTGTTTCTGTGCTTTATTTAGCATGCTTATCTTTATTTATTTATCTTTATCTTAGGGTACATCCACTTGCAAATTCAAGTCCCCTGTTATGACCAAACATTCAAGATCCGCGCACACAACTGAAAGTAATTCAACAAAACCATCAAAAAAAGTTTCTTGGTTGTTTGTAAAAGGTGATATAAACTGTGATATAAATGTTGTTTTATCACCATTTAAATGAAATATACTTAAATGAACAACAAAAAAACGAAAGAGAATTTGTAATTATATTTTCTGCAAATAGCACACGCTCCTCCAGCTAACTGGTTTTGGGGAAATTAAAACACAAAATAGAAATTAAGGGGACTAGACTTAACCAAAACTGAATTTGCTGTTTTTTTGTCAGCTACAACATAAAATCTAAATGATCTAATTGAAAAAAATCAGTAATAAAAAAAATGTTTACCCTACCAAAGACCTGACTTTAGTAAGGCTAGTTTCAATGTGTTAATAGTACTATACGTCTATTGCTGATGAGAAGGTGACACAACTTAGATTTATTAGATTTAACGAAGGTTACAATTACACACTTTAGAGCTTACAACACTTTAACTGTACCGATCTGTTTATTAGTAACATCAAGTGTGCCTCATATTTATTTTTTTATTTTTTTTTGTGTTATGTGCCGCATACAATGCTTTCTTTGCTCTGCTTTCCACTAATTATATCTCCACAGGTATGATTCATTGCCATTTCGCAGCTTCCCAAGGATGCTTCAGAAGCGATCTAGTAGCAGCTAGTTTTTGGGTTCTGCTGTTTTGTTTGTTTGTTTTTGTTATTGTTTGTTTGTTTACTTGTTTCTATTTGAATATTGTCTTTTGGTCTGAGTATATGTTCCCTTTCACGCTGTGAACCCCCCACCACCCACCCCTCAGTCATGTTTAGTTTGAGAATGTATACAACACCTCAGAAATCAATAAACGATTAAGGAATGGGAAGCAAGGGAGGCTCTATATAAGCACAACTATGGGTGCCAGAAACTCATTCTACTAGCCATAATGCTGAACAGGACAAGGGGGAAAAATAGATTTACAGATCATTTGAGGCTCTGAAGTTTCACTTTTTTTTTCCTTACTACGTATTAAAACAAGAACAGAGGAAATTATTAATACTACTACTACTATTATATTGGGCCTCAGCTTATCCTGGAAGGAGCCGCAAGTACACATAGTGCTTTCACCTGGAGACGTGTCATACTAATGCTTTACCTAGCTCTTTAAAGGATGATGTTTTAGTTTTTACCAAGGAAGGAGTATTGGATGCTGGGAATTAGATTTTTCTGCCCAAACAGAGCTTGGTAATGAGAAGCCTCCACATCCTGTTTTCTTCTTTAAATGACTAAAATAACATAAAAATACAAACCATGTCATTTTTACAATGTGGACTGATGTAGTTTTACCTCTATGTTACTTTAATCAAATAATAATGAAAATAAATAAATAATTTCACACAAACCTTTTACCTTTACTACTTTAATTAAATTGTGTAATTATTCAATATCAATACAAAATACAGAACAGAAAAACTCAAATGGGTGCTCCTGAAAGAATTATCCAAGAGTCCTGCATTACTGCATGACTTTTTCACCGTTATTTCAGTCATCACATCCCATAAGTTCAATAAGTTATGTAGTTTCATCATGTTTATTTACTTAATAATTAATCACAACAGTAAGATATAACAGATGGAGGCACTACAAAAGAATATTACAACATTTCAACAAAAAAATTAGATAAGAAGATTAAACAGTTGAAACTTTAAAAATTAAACAGCTATTTTACAACAGTTTCTGATTATGCAGGGAAGACAGGCTACAGAAGGTAATATGAGTGCAGTTTAATAGAAATCTGAATCTTGTCCAAACTGCATTGCATACATCACCCATACTTATCTGTGCCAAGGAAATCTTTCTTATAATGATCCTAAATAGTGAATGGTTCTCGTGGAGCTGGCCAAAGTGTCTCTCCTGACTTGTGAAAAAAGAAGTCCATCATCCAGACACTTCAGTTTGTATGAATAAAAGTAGAAAACCTCCAAACAGAGCGAGGTAGAGAAAGGTATGCTAAAATCAGGGCAAACGAGAAATCAGTTATTTCACAAAAGCAACTAGAAATACAACTAGAGATGCACCAAGAAGTTGCCTATAGTGATTAGAAAAATTACAATTTTGGACTTAAGCAACTGTTTCCAGTAACCAGTAAAAACAACAATGAAACTCTTCCGGTTGTAAGTTAAAGGAAGACTCAATTTTAGCTAATTTAGTAACAATGATGCAGTTAAAAATGAAATCAGTGGAAACACAGCAGTTATTTAAAAGGGACCAGGACTTTCTATGGAGACATAGCACATGTTAATGTGCCTGCTACTACAAAAAGGTAGAGTTGGGTCAGTTCTGCTCATTTTGCTCGTATACATTTCGGTACTTGTACCTTTTTTGAGTTTAAAAATGCCTTCTGGCACAAGACATAAATTCTCTTTTGTCTTTTAATCCTCTGTGCAGTTAGGAAAACAGGAGCCAGCATCATTAAATACCAATTACAGAAAATCTGCTTTATTTATTCTTTCGAGTTTATCACCGTGGAAATGTGGAAAACCTTTTGGAAATTAAAGTAAGGATCATTAAAGTAAGGATGTACAATCTCCAAGATGCTGGTTTGCTGTTCATTGTGTTAATCATACTGATCAAAAATGATTTTGCCTTTGTCTCCCAGACATGATGTGAACTAGTCTGGAAAACTAAAATTAACAATTTTTAGCGTAAAGCTTAAAGTAGCTAAAGAAAAATATGTATTAGTGAAATTAGTAGATCAGTATATTAACTCAAAACATAACATGCAAGTCTGAAATTGGTTCTAAATCTTGAATCAGTGCACCCTAACAGGATACTAAATGGTTTAATTTTAAACTGTTTAACTTTTAAATGATTTCTCTACTCAAAGAATGAAAGTTTGTGGATGTGGTGTTGGTGTTACCTCATGAAATGATGACAACAGGGCTCATTGAGGGCGTTTGGTTAGTCCGACAGAAAGTCCAACAATTAGTGCAATGACAGCAAGCAGGATCAACACAGCAAAGGCAAGGATGATGTATTTCTGACAATTAAAGTAGTTATGGAAAGTTATTGAACAGCTTTAGGAACGTGCATATTTTCATATCAAAGGCAATTTGCTAAGTTGTTATTTTAGGGGAACACATACCCTACGTGATTTCTTCTGGTACCTCACAGCCTTTTTAGTCTCTTCCTTTGCACGATAGATGTACTCTGCTGCATTAGTGACATTATTCTCAATGTTGTTTACCATATCCCCCTGGAAAAAAAATTATTTATTAGCCCTAAAATTAAAACAATTGACACCGACACTGAAGTCTCCAGATAATCCAAGGTGATACCTGAGTTTCTACCACCATTGCCATGTCCATGAACATTGTATGTAGCTCCCTGATGCTGGACTCCAGACGCATGATGTCCTGGTGACGGGACTCTATCTCATTTAAGGCCTGACGAGTGATTTGGGTATCCGAAATGATCTACGATAAAATAACATTAGACATTCTGAAATATGGCAAAAGTAGTTTTCCAGCTTGTGTAAGAAAATGCGACTGACGTGGACCTCTCTCCTACCAACTGACTTTAGCAAGAAGAGGAACAGTCAGTCGTAAATGAATTAAAACGAACATACATCAGATGTGAAGATTGATGGATTTCCGCTCTCCAGCATATCTTCCAGTTCTTCATTAGTGGTCACTCTTCCAGCTACAAATAACAATAATCAGCAATGTTGGCCTTACAAAAATTAAAAATAATAATAATAACTTCTGCAATCCATCATTGCGGGTTTTTCTAAAATTATATGATAAATCACACTAAGCTGCTGTCTTTAGAGTTGAAAATACTATTACAGTTTTATCCATGTTTGTTTTTAGTTCAATTCAGTTCGTTTATAAAGCCCCAATTTACAACACGTGTTATATAAGGCACCTTATGAGAGAATTAATTTCTATCTAAGAAAACCCAAAAGATAACATACAATCATCGACTAGCAGCATTTACTCTTTCTGGAACAGGATGTACCAAAATCGACCCAACAGACAGTATCATAGCTGTACAGTGATCCTTCATCCTGACCATGCATGTAAGGAAAGAATCCTCTTTAACGTACCACTGTAACTAAAGCCAACAATGTTATGTTTTATTCGTTTACTATGTTAAATAATAAAATATATTGTTGTATGTTTAAGTAGACCTCTACAAGGTGTACCCAGGCTTTCACACGATGACCACAAGACATAGGTACCACCCTACTGGGACCCTGAAAGTAAAATTGTTATGGATACCTTTTTAGTTTCAATGCAAGAGTAAACTGATTTTGAAAGTAGCTATGCAAACGAGACTGATAGGTTACATTTCAAGTGATGAAATGTAACTGTTGGGTTCTTGTTTTTGACCGGCTCCATAGCAACATCTCTAAAACAATCTACGTATACTCAGTGCAGGCAGCTAACATCCTTCTGTGTAGAGTCTAGACTATAAAGGGGTTATTTTGCTGTAAAACATATGTCCTGATAGTACTTCTTTGATTTAAACATGCAACGGAGGCTAATAGAGAGGCTTGGTTGTTTCAGTAGTTACAGTGATTTCTTAAACAAGTGTTGCTTCTGTTTGAGTGCCAGTAGATATGGGAGGTGTTTCTGTGGTCCCAAGAGCTATCTGGTTACCTAACATCTAAAAAAACATATTACTTTGTTGATACCTATTTGGCACCAGATGCTACATTTTTTTCAAAATAAAAAATTACTTGTTGCTTGTTTTTACAATTAGACTTTTTGTGGTGTTTATGCTTCTGACAGACACAGTAAACGATCTACTGCTTACCAACTCTGGAAGTTTCTTAGGTACAAAGAACCCTTAGATTGCTCACAAAGAAGCACCAGCTGAAACGCTATAAACAGAAAGCTTTGCCTCCTGTTGTGTACACTCTCCCTGGAGAATGCGATTGCTGCACAGGGGCTTATTGTGTCACACACCTTTTGCAACGGCCATTCCTCAGAGACACAAACCGAACAAAAGACGACCTGACATCTAGCACAGAGTCTATCCATTCTGGGTGATTTAAATAAACCGTACAAGCCTATGTGTGCAGAGATTGAAAAATGCGTGTGTGTGTGTGTGTGTGTGTGTGTGTGTGTGTGTGTGTGTGTGTGTGTGTGTGTGTGTGTGTGTGTGTGTGTGTGTGTGTGTGTGTGTGTGTGTGTGTGTGTGTGTGTGTGTGTGTGTGTG